>PNEQ01054808.1:50194-84699 GCA_003012365.1 Medauroidea extradentata
TTCACCGAGTTACCGAGAATATTGTGTTTTATTGGCGCTGATGTTATGGCGGTCGGACTAAACTCCGCCCACTTCCTTTCCGCTAAGACAAACAATTGATCAAAACGTATTATGTATCTATTTATGAAATACTTTCTTCGCTCACAAATTTAAGAAAAGGCTCCAGCAATCTTTATTTACTTTATAAATTCAACAATGGAAAAAAGTGGACGGAGTTTGAGTCTGACCACTCGGAAAACAGCGTCAAAAAGTACGACATTCTCGGTAACTTGACGAACTACAGCCAAACAACAAGGGGGTCAAGCAAAATGCATTGCTAAATAGGCGAGTGTCCAGACCTGTTCTACGACCGTGCCAGGGGGACAGGGCGAAAAAATGTAAATAGCGGGAAAGTGTAAATAAAGGGAAATCTCAAAAAAAAAACCATTCAGCTTACCTTATTTAGTACTTTTGTTTTCATGTTGCTTAACAACTCTCTACAGGTAAAATCAAAGTGATAGTATTCATGCAAGCTATGTATTTATCACATTTTGTCACATAAAATTTGGTACAGTGTAAGTTACCAATATCGGCATCGAATATACTGTTACAGGAAGATTTATGGCACATGCACATACCAAGAGAATATCTTAAAATGTTAGATCCAATTTTTTTTTTATTGTTTGGTAAGAACTGTTCCGCATTTTACCATTTTTTTGCAAATGCTATCATGAATTTAGACAAAAACTATAAGCATTTGAATGGGAATGTACAGTTCTTCATTATTCAGATCAACACATGTTCCCACGAACTCACCACACATCTCCATTATTACAGTATCTGTTTTTGTTTTATCGACAATGTCAGCTATTTTTTTCCGATTACATTACAGTTTTATAACCATTTAAACACGCTGCACTAAAATGAAAATGATATAAAACACAAGTGTTTTTAACAAACATTTTCAAACACGTTTTGAAAATTTTAGGTTACAGAAACCGTTATTTGCGCTTACAAAGACAAACTAACGTACGTGAAGAGATCAATGTTGCCAACGTGAATATATCGATTGCGTCCGAGACAATCGATAGCGCTAGCGGCAGCAGAGTTTTCTTGCCGCCATCTTGAATTTATTGTGCCGTGAACGCTTGCATTACACGCGATCACGGTCATTCTCCTATGGCTTTGCACGTGATCATCAACCTGTTGTGCTGTTTCTTCTTTGGTCTACTTCCAAACCAGTTTAGATGTCCTTTTTTTGTCATCTATGACTTTGAAATCTCGTGTTTTTATTGTCTTCAAATGGCGAAAGCGTGGGCGGAAAACGTAAACAGTGGGAAAAATAAAATTTTGACGATGTGATATGCGGGAAAATGTAACACTGCACTAAATGGCAGACAAACGGGACCGGAAGAGAAAAGTGCAATTCGCGGGAAAACGTAAATAACGGTAACGTAAATACGAGGTTTCACTGTATTTTAGATATCAAAATTTTTTATTCAAATTGTCTCGTGTATAACAGTCTCCTCATTTATTGACATTGGTTTTTAGTAAAAAATGAGGGTGTTATACACGCGTAAATACGGTAAACGAAGTTGGTAAACACTGCAACGGTAATAAACGGTAGCGAATATGTAGTAAAACTGTTCCGTCGTTAATTGTAAATAACTTTCCAATTCACAAATTTTTTAAAATTAGTGGCGGCAAAGCAAAAAAATATTAATTTTTTTTTCAAAGTACGGCACAACTCGCAGAAGCAGAAAATAAAAACTTGAAAGAGAAACGGAACTTGGAAAACTACTGTAGGCCCTATGGATCAATTTCATAATAACCAAAAGTTCCTATTAACTGGTAAATTTTTATCCACAATCACTACGTAAGTATCGGTAAATACTGCTGATCACCAAATGTGATAATACAATTATGCACAAAATTAGGTTGCCAAACAAAACGAACCTAACCTCCAAGGCGTAGTAAGTTATATAAATTTAATCAAACTGCACAGATCTTGTTTTTCTAATCATACAAATAGGCCTATATGTGTGTTTTAAGTATGTAACCTAGTTCATGTTATTTCAGTTCTTTCACAGGGACTATGAGGATTTATGTATAAGAAAATAAAATGGGTAAAAAATTTAAAAGAAATCTTTAGAATCGGACTCGGAACCGAAGAATCGAATCCCAATTTTAAGAATCCATGTTGGAATCTAGAATCGGTAAATTTTAGGAATCGACCCAACACTAGTGTATGCTGTATCTGCCTGGAACAGTAGGAGTTGTCTGCTTTATAACGTGTTGAACCAATATTCCAACTTTGTTACAGTTAAACAGTGATGCATTTTTTAAATGAAAGAAACGGAAGAGTGGTGGGCAGTTACATTTTTGTTTAAAGCTAGTATACATTTTAGAGAAAAATGTTAGTACAGTAAAACCCTATTTAAACGTTTCTGGTGGGACAGAAAAAATATTGCTTACCAACCAGGAAACTAAGGTTGAATTACACATGTGTATACACAATGTGCACAATATTAAATAAATTAAGCAAGAAACTCTTAAGATGGTTTTAATGTATAAGGAAATAAAGTGCAATAACTCCCTACAACTTATGCCATGTAAATATTTTCCGCCACATAAAATGTCACGACGCGTAACAACATGTTCCCCTAAAAATTTTGGTTTAGTGAAATAATACACCATTCATTTGCAAAAAAAAAATATTTTGCTTGGTAGCTTACT
This sequence comes from Medauroidea extradentata, assembly GCA_003012365.1. Taxonomy (NCBI): domain Eukaryota; kingdom Metazoa; phylum Arthropoda; class Insecta; order Phasmatodea; family Phasmatidae; genus Medauroidea; species Medauroidea extradentata. The sequence goes on from PNEQ01054808.1 coordinate 52,910, forward strand.
GTTATATCAAAATTGGTGATGTTCAGGTGCAAAAATCTGAGAAACTACAAGGTTTACTGCTGCCAAAAAATTAGGTATAAATTTTTATGTATTTGTGACGAATGTACAGATTCTACAAGATAATCATTTTGCCTTACAAAATTAATTACAAAATCACTGTAAAAATGCCAGACGTGACCTTAAGTGTACAAGAAATGTGTCATCTAATCTAAGAACATTCTATTTATTCACTGTAAGAGATTTTGGTTAGTGTGTAACATTGTGATCTTTAGCTCTGGTGAGGGGTGACATGATAAGAGTATGGAGTAGCATCGTAATGTAATGGCATGGGAAACGGGAGATGCCTGAGAAAAACCATCAACCAACGGCATCACCAGGCACGATTCCAACATGCAAAAATTCAGGGACCGACCCCGCCGGAAATCAAACCTGGATAGCCTTGGTGGGAAGTGAATGGTCTGACAATTCTGCCACTGTAGCCCCTTTCGTAGTATCATCTCTCCAATACCTTATTAAAATAGTGAAAGTACATATACAGGATATATATATTTAAATATGTACTTTCATGCAAACCTAAATAATTATCACTAAGTCGATAGTACATACTGTACTTGAATGCACCTTCAAAGAAAGTAATATTTATTTAACTCTTTCGCTGCAGGATAAAATTTTTTAACTATGCCAAGAAAGTGTAAATTTTTTTTTAATTAATTTTTTTCTAAATAATTAATGTTTGGTTAATTTTAAGCAAGAAAACCAATAACATAGTGTTTACAAAGTCATTTAATTTGCATACATGCCAACTTTTCAAAATGACCATCAGTAAAACTTTTCCAGAATGTCACATGTTTGCATAAACTGCATGCATCAATTTTTGTACCACAGCAAATCAGTCCCTATGTCTCATAAACTGTACACATAATAACACATAATAATTTTAACGTTTATTTGTTTTTTAATTAGTAGGCCTAGTTATCCAGACCTAAATATGTAAAAACAATTATTTGCCAAGTTATACTTTCAACTATTTCCTGCTCACTTAATACTTCATTCTTTTATAATTCAAAATGTACACTTGCATCTGTAAACAACCCATAAGCACAGTTACAAATATAAATAGTTTCACAAAGTTTGGTATAAATATCAACTACAGTAGAACCCCGATTTAACGAAATGCCATGAACCTGAAAATGTTTACTCTAAATCGATGTTTCGTTAAATCCGACTTAACCCTCCCCCCCTTTTTTTTTCAAAAAATAAATAAATAAATCCTCTGGCATGATTCGTCAGAATTTAACATAATTTTAAAAAAATATATTGGCACAAAACAATAACAAAACTGCATTAACCGCAATAGGTAAGCCACAGCCGTAAGAAAAAAAATCGGCGAAAAAACTTCCAGTGGAACGATCGGTGAGCGTGCGCATGGCGAGTTAGGCCGTCCTTACGCGTGCCATCAACACATGAGAAGTGATGACTTAACACCACCGAGCCGTTAATATTTCCGTCTCTCTACCAACAAGATTACGGAAAATCCCATGAAAAAAGGTAAAATTTTTTTTAATGAAAACTTAAAAAAAGTTTGCAAGACAACTGTAAAAAAAATTAAATATGCGCGGCGGTGGCCATTGTAGCTTGTATGCAGCCGCGCTCGTGAAACAAACTCGTGTTGGTCTGCTTGCTAAAAATGCTTCGCACTCGAGCGTTATTTTAGCATCGGAAAAACAAATTATTTGCATGTACTGTAATAAATTTGCTGTAAAAAGTCTGCACAAATAATATTACGTATTTTTTATAAACTCGCTTGTTTTATCACGGGACGCGAGTGTAAATAATCACGCTGTGCACCACTGCATTCTATCAGTAATAGAATTAAACCATAGAGCACGCGGGACTGCAGCGCATTCTAATGGAAACGGTCAACACTATCTATGAATTAGTTCTTGTGCTGTCCACTGTCGCGCTGCGCGGACTGGGTACCTAGATGCTCCTTCACTCGCCAGCCCCCAGGATGAGGATCTAGGCGCGCACTTGTTATGCAACACAGCGTCGCTCGCTCGGCCACACCCGCGCGTGCGTATCTCAAAATTACTCCTGCGTCCAAAGTTTTCAACGAATTTTAACAAATTTTAACAAATTTTTTTTTTGTTTCTCAACAAAATGGTTTAAGCTTTTCTACTGAGAAATAATTGTATACAGCGGTCGGGGCTAGTATTTTTAAAGGACTAAACTTACAATTAATAATCAATTTTATCAGAGTTAGTTAATTATTTAATACATTTTTTTGTTATTTTTTGAAGGTTCTTAAAAATCCTTTTGTTAAATCGCTGTTTTCGTTATTCCAGAGTTCATTAAATTGGGGCTCTACTGTAGTTTTGTTTATTTAATGTGGCACGAAATATTCTAATACCAAACTGGATTGTGTTTTGAGTTATTAAATACTGTAAGGCAATATTCAGCTCTAGTTACAGCACCTTCAAAGCCTTATGAAAATTCATGTTTATTTCTGCAATTTCCAGGTAGACCTGTAACTTCAATAGCAGTTATAGTTAGGTGGTTCATACTAACTTCCATAAATTACAAATTAACGCTGCGCAAAAATTACGCGTGTAGTAATTATGAACAGTTTGTTTATATAATATAAATAATTATTATTGTACGTATGCTTCATAATTAAGAAAAAATAATTTTTCTATAAGTTCACAACTGTATAAACACGCACGCAATGCATCTTTCCAACTTCAAAATTTCAAAGTTAAAAATTCGGCTTCCAAGCACAAAAAAGTGCCTACTTGGATAAGAAACAACACACTTGTCGCTTAAAAACGCCTAACAACACGCACATAGCCATCTTGTAACAGCCCACACAAGAAAACCACAGATTGGCTGTTAGCTATAAAATACGCCAATAAGAAACAGGGAACAAAATAGATACCGAATTTTGTTATTGGTTCCTGTAGTTTTCATTGTGACCAACAGCTGAATCCACAGTAAAACTAATTTTACGAATGTTTATGCACAATAGCAGAGAGAAACAACACTGTAAAACAAGTTACATGTCCGCAATTCATTTGTAAATGACAGAAATAACATTGTCGAACATCCCGAAATCCGTAAAATTTTCTTATCCTCCGTAAAACGTATGTACTTTCCGCAAATTTTATGGACAATCCGTAAAAGTTGGCAGGTATGAATTCAGTGTTCGACAAAGTCGAATGTCACAGTTAAGCAATATTTTGTACATTCGACTACATATAGTCGATTGTCACAGTTAACAAACTGAAGTGTAATGTTTAGAAGCAACAAGTCTGCTCGAAGAACCTAGACAAAAATAATAAGTACGTAAAATGAAAATCATACCATAAACACTCTTGTAACATGCTCAACGTTTTTCAAAATTATTAGTTCTGTTGAACGTGGCATGCACCTGACAAGATTATGTGCGCATGAGCCATGCAGGCCCTCCGGGAGACTCGTCGTCACTACGAGTGACTCATCTGAGACAACACACACACACACATGCACAGTACAGATGATGCCTGAACATGTCTGCTCAGCGAGTGTAAAATAAATAACTGTGTGTCAAAATGAAATTTAGACTGAGTGTGTCGTTTCGTAACTAAAAACTAGAAGTGCTTGTGTAATGCCAGTTCATTAATAAACCGGCAACACTTTATGTAGTCCAGACCTTGGTGTTACATTTCCAGATTGCTGGCAGCTCACTCAGGTCAATTTTTTTAAAAGCCCCAGAGATTCTGAGAACGATATACCTGTAAGTTGCTAAAGGCCTTGTTTGTTAGTTTTTTCGGACTGGTGTCAAAAACTCAAATATCTTTTGCTTTGAAAAAATTTGAAACAATGTGCAGTCACACGATGCACAATACTGTTAATGCATTTTAAAATTAGGTACAACAATATTTTGTTTCATTTTGGTGTATTTTCACTACAAAAAACATGGAACTTTGGGTGACGAAATATAAAAAACCGTTCCGCACATTGCTACAAAAAATTCAGCTACAAATTATGACATTTAAGTGTCAACACTGTGGAGCAAAATTTTGATGTGGGTATTCCGTAACAATTAAAAAAATATTTTCAATATCACTGCAAAACTTCCCAACAGATGCAAAGAAAAAATTGTTTCTGTGGTCTTCATATAAAAACTTCGGAAACAATCTGAACATGTGGATAGCAGACAAGAATCTAAAGAGACAAACAAGATGTACATAAAACGTTGGATTAGTTTGATCAGCAATCACACTTTCCTGAAACCAAACACTGAGACCCACTAAGCACAGGGATTATTTGTGACCAAAGGATCAACTGCCAGTTTTTCAGGTTAAGTGGATAATCTGGATATGGTGTGTGTAGAAAACAGTTAACAAGAAACACGACAGTTTAACCTGAGTAAATAATTGCTTAAAAGACATTACACCATGCATCAGAGATCTTGGTGGTATAAGCTGTCACCATTATCCTGTCAGCTAGCAAATACGTTAATCATCATTTACATGGTGAAGTCCGTCAAATGTTGCAACAATTTCACAAACGCATCAACAAACCCAAGTTAATTCCTGATACTAGTGACAAATTTACCCAGCATATTCGCAACAGAAACTAAAGGAAGGAATTTCTTACGACAATAATTCCCATTTTGAATTTTGATTGACTTTTATAAATACAGTATTTAGCAATGTACCACATGGCCCCATGTAATACTTGCCTGCATCCCACATTTCAGCATACTCAAGAAAAAACTTTCCATTATACAGAAATTGAATTGCCGTTAGTTGAAAAACATAACTAAATAACATCAAATACTAACTGAATAAAATATTTTGACATCTTAAGAATTACATAATGTACTCAGCTCAGCACTGCTTGCATTAGATTGAAAATTAACAATGAAGAAGAGTGTGAATGCTAGCGTGTTGCACAGCAAGTGACATGCGAGTCCAGAAGTCTCAACATATACTGCACTCTTTTGGCAGCTATCGGTACTTCACAGCACGCTGTACTGTGAAGAGAAGTAGAGGAAATGTGAGAGTAAAAATGCTGTAAGGGGAAAGATAATATGAGCAGACTGAAGCACTTCAAACCACCACTACATTTTAAAATAAATTTTCACCTTGTTTCTCATGAAGAGGTTTGGACACTACGGCTCATGTTATAGAACAGTAAATTAGATCTCGTCTTCTTACAATTTTGAAAAATTATTGTAAATATTTGAACTTCATTACTATTTTAAGAATGGATTCTGAAAGTGCAGTTCTCGTAAAATGGAACATAGGCAACATCTATTCATACTGCACTATGTAATTCCCGACATATTCACACAATTTCTTAATACTGTAGTAAAAAAATAGGTAGGTTGTTAGACTTACATCTCGACAGTAAGGTCATTATTAGAGACATGGGTTTACCAAATTGGACCCACAAGAATAAAAGGACCAAAACAGTTTCTTTTACCCAAAATTTTTGAAGTTTTGACACTATAAATATTCAGGTATATGTATTTTATTCACAGCAAATAATTTTACTCACTTTATACAAATAAGACTATCAATTGTTCTGAGCAGCAAGGAGAAAAAAATTCTCCCAACGTGGCTGAAAAGCATTCCTTAGCTAAAGAAACAGACTGGCATATACCTAAGTAATGCGGAGATCACCCTTTCAGTTGAAGCTGATTATTGATTATTTCGGAAGTAAATAATCAGGGTTCATCCTCTGTGGTCTCTATTCATGAGTTATTTGATTAGATACCCAGCAAGTGGCAACAACCAACGAACTGTTATCTATGGAAGTGTTAGAAGAGGTTAATACCGTATTTGGAAGTTTTGGTGTTATATAATGGCCAATTCTTATTACCACTGCCTTAATGAAAAGCAGCTCTATGCTAGTGTGGGTAACATTATAACCTTGTACTCCATTCAGTAAACTGAAAGCATACTGTGATTGCAATCGATGTATCAAGTGTGAGCATGTGGATAACAATATTCGAAAAGTGTAATAGTATACATAAAAGTATTTAAAATTTGAGACAAACAACACTTAATTGGGAAAATGTAAAGGGAGTGGCCATAAGTTAGCAAATAGTGGAGAAGTAAGAAAAATTGATGGCGATACAAAATGTTTACGTAAACATTGTGAATTGACTTCACGTTCTAAGAAAGAGAATATAGAAACTGACCTATATAAGTATTAATAGAGCATATATGCTCATTTCTCAAGTTAGAATTTTTTTCCCAAAAATGTTTAAAACCCAGTTGAATACGGAACCAATTTTTCGGATGGACACGAAAATGCCATGTCTGTAAGTTAGGAACCACCCCAGCATTTGCCTGGAGATATTCCAAATAAAAATCATGAAAAACAGAAACCAGGATGGCCAAAGTCAAGGATCGTACCAAAGTTCTCAACGCTGAGCACAGCGTGTTACCCTTGCACCACCACCTCACTGGCAGTGTTTATATATCACTGATCATTATTCAGACTGTACATAACTTTCAGGCGTATGGTATGCAGACATAATAAAACCATTATCTACCAACTTCTCAAAATGAAAATTAGGAAAACAAATATCCATAAACTGCATGCAGCATTTATTCATTAAAAAATTCCCCAGTCCTTCACTTTCAACAAATTTTTAAAAATATTAAATCCAGCCAAACCTCTTTACTACAAACCTGAACAGACCAACATTTTTGCTTTCGCATCCAAAAGAAACCACATAATTTCACTGTCAATCAAATTGTTCCATACCGATTTTCCTACGAATTATTAGAGGGCATGAAAGATTTCATACAGGCTATGTAATGTTTGAAAGAAAGACTACTACTAATATCAACCGGCGGTATATACATCACCATCAACACTGCCATTTTAATTCCGTTGTGTACACTGGTACTCGACACGTCACGCACTATCGATTATACTGCATGCATAATGACATTTGAGCATAGGTTTTCAGATCGTGTACATCGACGCAGTCGTACGTGGACAAAAGAGCATGATAATTTACGAAAAAATCTTCCAGAACATTTTTTTTCGGGACCTTCAATTATATTTCTGTACTTTTTCGATACTTTTGTGACCTACGTGAAAATTATGTAACTTTTTTGTTACTTTCGTGACCTGTAGACACCCTGATTATGCAGTTACAGAGGTGCCAACCTTTTACCAAAGCTTTCAGTAGTAATTTTGCCAAAAATCCGTATTTTTCCGTAGTGAACGTATTAACTTAAGCCCATGCTACATTGGCCATAAAATAGTCGTATAGAAATAACCGTAACCGCACCGTAAGAAAATCACAGTTTTCCATCCCTCTTACGACGGCTAAGCAGCGGTACGGTGTGTTAAAGCATGTGCTACAAAAAATGTGTGTTCAAAATTCAAATAAAAAGGTTATTTCTTACAGAGATTCTAGCACGGCCTTAAAAAAATGGCCTATACACAATCATATTACCTGTTCGTCGGTAACTTCGGTATTTGTTGTTGGATCTACAGCAGCACTTAATTATAATATATTTTTTCCACGAAATTTCTAACTTCGAAAATGCATAACGTGTTTTTAACGTAACTATGTATTGACGGCGGCATCTTTGCCATCGTGTTTACACTGAAGTCACAATTGCACGATTCACAAAACACGTGTTGTTGAGATACTCTCGAAGCACTTAAACCTGTCCACAACTCTGAATATTCTGAACAATAGTTCTTAATACTCTTAGGTTTCAAACTCATGCTCGAATTTAAACAGTCAAATCAACATTTCGTTAAACTACAACAGCATGGATAAGTTTCCAATATGGCCTATCAGCGGAAGACGCAACAACGCACGACTCGATTTGACCACAGATCCGACTGCATAAGTCAACATCATCAACTTATCGATAAGTCGGAAGACTGCGGCAACATGAACAATCGATTGTATGAGACATACGAGAACCTTCCGACACGTGCCACACAAAGTGTAAACACACTAGTTTGTAAATACGCTACCATCACCAAAATATGGTATCGGCAAACTAAAAACGCGAGAAACAAAACAATGTTTGTGTGCCAGAGCGTGGGGAAAGAAATAGTGCGTCATACGATCCACACAGCTACGAACAGAAATATATGCATACACAATGGAACATGCCTGTTCATTTACAGTCAGGCGGACACTAATAAATCCGTAGTTTATCAACAGAATCCGTACTTCCGTAGTAAACCATCGTAATTCGTATAAACTACGGATAATCCGTAGTAGTTGGCACCTCTGCGGTTACATGTTTTAAATTATATTACTTTTTCACATCATCGCACAAGATTATCTACGCCTGAGTTTATTTTGTAATTCAAGTAACCATACTCATTCAAAAAAATAACTACATATTTAACAGACTTGTACAGCTTGCAGCACTTAACTGAATTGCACTTCGCGCACACTATTTCAAATGGAAATAAATTACCTACCCAATATTAATAGACCAAAAATGTTATTACCTGCGACATCCAAATTTTCGTGTGTGTGTTTCAAACTTGTTTACTATCTAATGTAACAGTGTCTCTTGCCAATACAAATAATAAATATTCCCACAACATGAACAAATATTACGAACACAATATTACCATCTCTTTTTCTTCTCGCAGGCCCACTGTGATTTATTCTTCCAAATTGTTGCACAAATTTTGAATCTCAGAATTTGACACGTAAAAACATTATTTACACATAGCAGAATAGAACAATAATAAAATTTAACTACCAAGTCTGCAGAAAACCATTTCATTTCAGACTGTACCAGCCGTTTAAAAATTCATTGTATTCAAAACAATAACGTCTAAGCCGCCAGTTACGAATTACATACCGAAGAAAATCGCAGATAGGCTCCTTACTACCAACATGAAAGCCATACGGTTTTCTTCATTGTAACAAACTTCCAAAATCAAAGCAGGAAAATGTCTTGCAACCACTAGCATGCAGTATTCAAATATGAAACACTGCCGACTCTCAAATATTTTAATGCTACTCGAAATGAAAACACTTAAATTTTGAAATGACAATATATAGAAAATCATAAAATATCAGTTTCTGTAAAATAATACCAACAAGTTGGCAGGTATGTAGAAATCTTTAACCAGCTAAAAAAAATATTTGCACCATATATCAGAGATCTTGGTGGTAAAATTGTCTCCACTATCCTGTCCGCTAGCAAATACTATAATCATCATTTACATGGTGCAGGTCGTCAAATATTGTAATAAATTGGAGTGGGAGGGGGGGGGGTGAAATTAAAAAATTACAAAGCAAGATTCAAGATTCTGATCCAAAGAAGTTATTTTAAAGGGCCAAAACTAAAAATTCAATTTGTGTACATTTGACTACTAAAATTTATCATCTCCAAAGACATTTCCACTGACGTCTACAGACCTATACAAATTAATTAAAAGTATTTAAAACTTTATTGGAACTCTATATTCACTGAATTTATGGCTTCCGTAAACAGTTTGTAGTTGCACACTCGGCTCAGTTAAAAACTCATCAACTCTCATTTTTGTTCAAAAAGCTACCTTTCTGTCTCAAATTTGTAAGCGGGCTATTGTTAGAGCCTGGAATTTTTCGCTTTCGCAAAATTCGTGCGAATTTCACATGTACATGTGAAAAGTACGTACAATTGCGAAAATTCAGAAAACCGCGAATACACGTGAAAACAACGTTTACATTACAGTGTGAAAACAGTAATCCTTTGCATTTCACCGATACTTCAAAACCTTAAGCTTCCTTAAAACCATAGTCATGCGCCTCCTTAATGTCATCTTTACTGCGTGTCGGCAGGCGAGATTGAGCCTTGTGAAATAAAACGTGTAAACTAACGTCTTTATCAACTTGGCCGGTGGCGGAGTCACTTTAAACTTGAAAGTGTATTTTTTTTTTAAATGGATACCTAGGGCACACGAGTCTAATGAATATCACTGAAATTCCTCAAATAATATTTTTTAAAAGTCACAGAATTAGAATTAAATAAACTGATGTGCACACGATACATATACGAGCAATGGTGATACTGGATGATGACGCACTGCATGACTACGCATGCAAAGCAAGGAGACAAGACGAGACTGTGCGTGCGCTGTGGATATAGATAAGCAGTTGCACGGCTAGCACGTCACAGGCCGCGAGAGCGTTGCCAATGCAACCGCATTCCGCTATTACTACTTCTTCGCTAGTTTTTGTTGTGTTATTTTTTTGGTGAAAGCCTGCAAGTAGTGATACATGTCCATCTAGTTAATTAAAACGCCGAATAATACGTTGAGTGCTCGAGACCGGGCACATCACTTTCAGAAGCACGAGTTTTATTGTACAGACAGAACAGTTATGTGCAAATTTTGCAATTGTAAAGTTACATGAGAGAGAAAAGATTCTACTGACAAGTACATAAAGTCTGCTAAGCATGTGACATTGGCGGAGGAAAAAGAAGAAAATTTGAGGTTGCAAACGTCTATTGCATCGTGTTTGAGTAGCATGGACATTAGAAGAAAAACAGTGGAACATTTGGGTAAATGTATCACAAACATTTGTGAAATCCAACATACCACTGGAGAAATTGGAAAATGAACACATGAAGCAGTTCATTAACGAATTCATAGAAGGTTAAGTGGTTATTTTAATTTGTTCAATTAATTACTTACTTAACCTGCGAAAAAGAATTTAAAATGTAGAGGCTTCCAGTTTCAGTGCCTGTATTCATGTACTTTTGTCCTACAAAAAATAAAAAATGTTCACAATCTAAGTATGAAAAATCCATTGAAAGTAGAGTCCAAAAATATTATTTTTAAGAAACTGTAAACAAAACTAATTTCTTCCTAGGAGCAGGTGATATTCCATGCGTTAAAGTGCTGTGTGAGAAATACCTCCTAGCAATCAGAACTGAGAGGGAGAAAAACACCAGAGCCAAAGTCTTGGGGAAGCAAGTTGCCGTGTTGTGTGACAATACGACAAACAAGGTAGCTGTGCATTTGTTATCCTTTTCAAGATAATCGAAGCTTCTGACTGCATTGAAAGTATCGTGTCTGATGTTCACACACTTGAAACTGCAGATGCTAAAAGTTGTACTCGAGCCATTCTTGACACACTCAAGAAGTTTGATGTTAGTTTTGATAATGTGTTAGCATGAGCTTCTGATTCTGCCAGACATATGGTTAAGTGCTATGTCACACTCAAAAATATCATGGCAGACCATGTATACATTGCTGATTATTTCCTTGACGTTGAGTCCATGAAAATTGAAGAAATTGCATCCGTGAGCAATTCTGGCATTGATTACCTGCCCAAGCTTCAAAAATTCACATCCAGATTGTGAAGATCCAAGCTGTGTTTTTAAAGGAAATGGGCAAAGATTTAGTTCACTTCATAAGATTGTTGGAAGGGTCATCATACCCATTCTGCCACGTTATTTATGACAAACTTTGTAAACTCGAGCGTGTCCTAAAACTAGCTGAAGCTGCAGTTTTGGTGAAGCAACAAAGGCAAATTTGAAGACCCGTGAGAAAGATATTTTTAAATAGCACAAGTCACATAAGTTTTAGTTGCAGCATCTTCACACGCAGCAACCAAGCTACCTTCTCTGCAGTCAAGTGATCAAGCACACAATTTTTACAAAGAGCTCAGTGTTTTTTAACCAGCAAATATTATGCAAACTGATATTTCACCAGAATTTGGAAAAAGACTCAACATCTTCTTGCTCTTACATATTGACAAGAATATGCTGCTTCAAGGCTACACCGAACAGCAATTTGCTGTCAAGAAACATGTGAGTGAAGAATGGTGGTGTCAAACTGTGTCAGTTTTAATGGGTCTGTCTTTAAACCATTGAGAATTTGCAAAAGGTACTCTCAAGTTTATTTGGCTTCCTTGTGTAAATGCTGCCAGTGAACAGTTTTTTTCTAAGTACATCACTGTTCTTTCTGACCATCGCCATGGCCTCACTCAGGGAAATCAATCACCTACTGCTCAGTGAAATGTGTTTTGAAGCTTAAACATTGTTAAAATGCTATGCTTGGACAATGTGCTTTTATTAGCTTACACATTAGAATTTTTTTAAATTTTTGTGTAGTGTAATAGTTTTATTATTAATTTTTCACTGATTTTTAATTAGTAAATAAAGTGTATAAATGGATCTTTAAACTAAATATGTCAAAATATGCAATATTTATGAAATTTAGCTAACATTTTAACTGCCCATAAAATTTCCATTGTATAATGAAAACACACGACATGAAACAACCGCTATTCTAATTTGAAACTACCGCTTTTGGCATGTTCAAAACACCTAGTTAATGTCCCCAATTGTCAAAAATGTATATGCTTTAAAGGGGTGTGCAACGATGAATATTTTCATCCAAAATTGAAGAGATCTTCGCTGAAGTTGAATTTGGAGACTTTAATATTATAGTAAAATCTGTTTAATAACTGTGTAAAGAACCTTAATTTTTACAAAGTGAGGATAGTATTAACATAGTTTTAGATGAGTATCAAATCAGGTAATACTCTTTCAAAAAGATGTTAGGCCACTTTAAACAATGTTATTGCCCAAGGGCTTCACGCCATTAATATTAACATGGTAATACCAAATTTGTATACAAAATTGTGTCGCTTCAAAATTTCTTTATCAAAATATAACAGTCGAAAAAACAGCCTAAATTTGAGAATTTCATGGAAAAGGTACTAATTACGTATTTACTTCCCGGTGTAGACAGTAAAAACTTGCAAATCACGCATGTGCATGACTGCAGGGTTGTTTTGTATGAAATAGTTGTACACAGAATTATGCATTAATCAGCCATTTCTTTTGTATGGTAAATACTACGTACTCAGCATAGATTAACACTCTGAGATAGGCCAATTCTTTATCTCTCTGACAAATACAAGTTTTACTTTAGCTGCCATGGAAAAACAACAGAATGCTCTGTTGTCACTCAGTTTCACTGGTGTCTCACAGTTTAATGGTAATGATAAGAATCAAGAAGTTAGCGCTGTATGTATATCATATATGGGTTACGAAACGGTCGTAAACAAAAGGATGGCAATTATTTCGAAGGTTCTTTTAAATTAAAATTTGAACATGACAATTCAAAAAACATTAAAAGTCAGTTCGATGATTTCGTACATTCAACATGATATTCAGTTCCATCATGAGTATTTCAAATAATTTTTGAATGATTTGAGTTGTGGCAAGAAATTTTTACAGCTACCGCTTCTATGAAATAAAGTTAACAGGCCATTCCCGGCATGTGCGACAGAAAAATCTCAGCACACAATGAGCAAAGGTTCCCTTTTTTCAATGGTAAAATACCAGGAAATTCATTACTGTACTCTTGTACACTGCAAGATACACTATACGTGATGACATTTTTATTATAGTGCATTTTTAGAGACACTAAGTACAACCAGGAAACTAATTTACAACTGTGCCGTAATTAAAAACACGTACATACCTAGGAGTCTCCTGCCTAAAGCAGAAGTGTTGGGCCCTCTGTGAAAATGAGAGTTAAATGTATTGAGTTATGAAAATTAAGAAAATGTCACAAAAGTTAGGGATTTTTAAAATGTTTACAAGCCCTGCCACTTAACTGAAAAGTAATTTATTCCCAATAAGTGCATTAGCAACAGTTTCACAAACGTAACCATGCACTGACTGTTGACACTGAGTCAATACATTTATAGATTCCCGAATTTGATTTTTCGAATTCCAATAAAAATTACAAAAAAAAAAAAACATTTTTTCTAAAATACATCCAATACAGACTTTATTACCATCACATACACAACTTTCAGAGCTTTAGAATGAAATGCACACAAGACAGGTACAAACCTCCATAACCCTGGTTTCCATAATTTTGTTGGCCACCCCCATACCCGCCTGATGGCTGACCATATCCACCAGGTGGCTGGCCATAGCCACCTCCACCACCACCACCGCTCGGTGGTGGTTGGTTATAAGACGAATAACCACCACCACCTCCACCACCGCCACCTGGTGGGGCACCAGACTGATCATATGATGGTTGAGGGGCAGAGTAATTCTGCTGGTAGCCTTGCTGCTGTGTTGAACCGTACGACGACTGGTCGTAGGAAGGATAGCTGCTACCTGAAATTAAACGGCAGTGGCAGTCAACGTGCACCAAGAAATTGCCACGGCCCCAAAACAAACAGCTGTTTTTCTACTCACTAGACTGGTTGTAAGATGACTGATCGGTGTTGGAGCTCCCGTAATTGCTGTACCCCTGTTGTCCCCATCCTCCCTGCTGCTGGTTGTAACTTGACTGATCATAGCCCTGAGCAGGAGGGTAGGAAGGGGCCGCGGCTGGTGGGGCCGCGGCTGCTACTGGGGCCGGAGCTGGTTGCGAATAGCCCGAATAACCTCCATACCCACCACCACCGCCATAGCTTCCGTATTCTGCACATACACCACCATTGTGCAGTTTATTTAAATTTTAGTCGCAGTTCTATTAAAGCCCTATAAACTGAAAAGAGTAGTGACATGATATTTTAAATGTTATGCAATGTTGGTTACTGATGGCTAAATGAGGTGATAAGTCTTCTAGATAAATTATGTTTCAAACTAAAAGAGCGAAGGGAGATATCATGCAATAATTTATACCGACTGCTTATTCTTATTATCACTAAACTGACTTTCATAACTTAGCTGAACGGCCTCTGGCAGCAATATGTAGTTTAGTTAAATGAACCATTCCAAAGGAAATCAGAAAATTATTATTTTGGACCTGCCTGATTTTAGATCAACAAATGTGGACACTGGAAGTTACCTTATCAAGCAGCATATGATTTTCTGGCTGTAAACATTTATTAGTAGGCCCTTATGATTCAAAGGCTTTCAAAAAAGTGTTGTCAACAAACACTTATCTTACTAACGAAAGGATTATGATCAAAAACCGAGATAACTACTGTCCCGATCTTAAATACTGTACAAAACTAGCATGGAAAAGATTGGTCACTTGTAATTTTGAAGCTGGTCACTTGTAATTTTGAAGCTGTACAAATTCTAATCACAAAAACTTATTACTTATTAATTTCATAATCAACAAGAAACCTATTTGAATTCCTGTTTAAACACTTAATTTATTCATTTTATTGTCCCAAGACTAAGCATGTAATCCGTAATGGTTACCAGTCTTTCTATTGAAGAGTAAAAAAATATTTATATACCATTTCCAAATTATTAAAACACAGATTTTCTCAACGTAAGAAAGCATCAAGCTTGATTGGAATCACACCAAACTCGAGCCACACCCCAATTCGAACTTTGGGAAATTCTCTCAACTAGACCAAAAGTATAATCAAGAGAGACTGACATACACAATATCTTGCCATTTGCATGGAACCCGTAGCAAAAACTAGTGGAATTTCTCAAAAGTTGAAGGTATCCATGACGCTCATTAAAAATATTACATTAAGTCAATTTGATACAAATATACAGATGTCTAATATATTTTTTTTTTTACTTGTTTTGAGTATCTGTTAACATAATTTCACTTATTTTAGTAAAATCAAATGTAACATTATTTCCAGGCCCACAATTTAGATTATAATTTTTTGTTAGCATGTTATATAAATATGTTTTATGCAGTGCACTGATACGCTATCCAATTCATACATAAGTGAGACAAAGTTTCCAGCATTTGGGGCGTTGTTTACCGCAATTTTCGTGTTTTTTTTTCTATTTGTACCAATGGTTTTTTCTTGTTTTAGACAAATTTGTGGCTAAATTTTCCATTTAGACAAGTTTTTTATCTGGCATAGTTTTTACGTAAGGGCTCTAAAGTCAAAATTTGCATGTTTCCATTTTTAAGGACTACACTAAACCCAACTGCAGGATGTCTACCAGATTGTAAAAGTAAAAATTAGTGACTTTTTAGTGACTTCAAATTAGTGACTATTGCGGGACTTTCGTGACCTTTCTCACAATTCGTGACTTTTTCGGGACTTTCGTGACTTTAGTGACCTAGTACACACCCTGAACTGACATACCAAACTGAAAAAATTCGGTGCATAAAGACGTCGCAGGCTACAATGTGACATACATAAAATCTAAGAATAAAAATTTTTTGTATTTAAATCAAAATGTTCAAATTAAAAACACAAATTTGAAAAACTTTAATTTGTTTAAAAATATGAAAAATTTTTATTTTGTGGTCTAACATAGCTGAATTTGTGGCCTACATCATTATTATTCACTGAGAATTATGTCAGTTTGGTAAGCGAGTTGATTTTAATGTTGTCCTAAAAATAGAAACATGCAAATTTTGTGTTTAACTAGCACTCGTGCAAAAACAATGAGGTAAAAAATTTTTCTAACAGGAAAATTTAGTCACATTTTGTGACTAAAATAAGAAAAAAAATAACTGGTACAAATATAAAAACACGGTGAGGATTGTGGTGGACCGCATCCTTAAGGAGCATTCCTTTGTAAAGCATTTGGCCATATTGAGCCCGCCTATTCAAGTTGTATGTACATTTCATTGTGCCCTTGTGGCAGCTTGATTGTAGTCAATGGTATATTAAGGTGCCGCCGCAACAATCTGCTTAGGTAGTGTGATACAAGTGAGAGTAATTGCACTAAGGAGGCACAGATCAAATGATGGTTACTGCCCAGTCATAGGGTAGCGTATGCCTGACTTGCCAACGCATCATGTATTTGAATTGAGTTGGGTGCCATTTATTATTATAAATGAACTTGAACTGGGATTATCAAACAATCTTCAATATTTTATTCCTTTTTGCATTAAAAGCTCTGTCAATGTGCCAAGGTAATGATTCCCGGTGAGCCACACATATTTAAAAACTACAATGTCAAATGTCTAAGTTCAATTGTGATGCATAATTATTATTTTGACATATTTACAAAGAGTAACAAATTTACTAAATTCATGTTTGTACTTATATTGACATTGAGACTGAACTAATAGAAAGTCAGGATAGCCAACTCTACCATGTGGAATTGGTCTTTCACGGTTTTACTCAAGTAGTTTTCCGTATCTTTAATAGGAATGAAGCATTCGCCGATCTTCCGTTTCGGTTTGTTGTCCATTGTTTGTATCTGGCCTCTGGTCATACTGGTGCCGAGTTGATTACATGGTAGGCTTCAGGATACTTGGTTTTTCCAGGGCCAGCATGACGTAATTAGGGTTGTAAGGGCCAGCTTAGTTCAATGTTGAATCTATTCAAAAGCGAAGCCATTCCAATTTTATTTGTCTTCAGTCTCAATAACCAACAATTTCCTCATTCCGTAATGCAAATAATGTTCCGGTGGCCCGAGTAGGTAGTTTCGAATTTGTGACAAAGTTGTGTATAAAACAGATTGTAATAATTAAAAGAGTTCCCCGAGGCCGAGGTATACCTCCGCACCCTCACGGGGGTTAGCGGATGTAATGCCACTTTTTACTTGTCTTTAAGATCGCCTCATGGAGGAAGGGTGGCTGCAGCCACGTGAGACGACTCAATGGAAATTTTTGTAATTGTCTCTGAAGTATCTGAAATGGTGACTTGTAACCACTCAGTAAACAGTTGCATCAATTAACCAGTATTATTATTATTATTACTATCCATCCACATGTTCTCGAACCTACAACAAATATTGAACCGAGATAAGTGACCTCGCCGCTGCATGTGATGCCGTGGCGATATTCTGCTTGGTCAGTACTTGGATGCTGAAGCCGAAAGATTACACTGGTACCATTACACTACATAAACATGACTTGAGCAAGCAGCCGCCGGAGGTTCTCGTGAGAAGGCACACTGAAGGTGGAAACCAAGGGGTAATATTGACTGGAGTGCAGAAGACAAAAAAGGACAGAAAATACAAAAACATACTTTCCTTTTACTCGGTTTTCAGAAAGTTACTAAAAAATTTTAATACAACTATATAGTCACAAAGGCTGCATAGTTAAATTATTTAACAGGAAAATGTGTATTGTTAAGAACTTAAGATATATTGCACTATTTTGCTGACTTTGCCATTTTTATAATACTTTGGCATTCCAGGATCGAAACTAGTAAACAAAGATATGACTTATTTTTGCTTCAAAAAAGTTTTACTGTTGTAGATGTATTATTCTTCAAGAAATGAAGATTAACATATTTTACTGAAATGGTGTTAATAAAGTATTAACGACGGATGCTCTTTAAAGAATTCATAAAATGCTTGCCATCATTGAATATATAATGAATTGGACAAGTATTTAGTAGGAGTAAAATGTGTGTGTTCAATGTGTGTTACCAAAAAATACCACAGTACCATTAGATGCTTGTCACTGTAACAGCGCAGCTAGGTGCTAGGCAGGACAGCAGAGCATGTTGCAATAAACAAAACTGACAATGCTTTCAGAAAACCACAGATTTTTGAGTACCACGGATTCTCGGACCATGGACTAGCGAGAATTTACTGTATACACTTGCATCTTTAGACAGCTTGTAAGCACAGTGGTTTTACAAAGTTTGACAAATTTCAACTAGTTTTGTTTATTTCATGTGGCATGAAATAGCCTAACACCAAACTGGATTGTATTATGGGTTATGAAATACTGTAAGGCAATATTCAGCTCTAGATACTTCAAAGCCTACTTACGAAAATTCATGTTTAATTCTGCGATTTCTATGTAGGACTCCAACTTCGAATAGTAGTTACAGTTAGGCGATTCATACAATCTTCCATAAACTAATAATAAACGCTGTGCAAAAATTACGCTAGTAGTAACTAAGAACAGTTTATTTACATCAAATGAAAATATTATTATTGAACACATTCGTCACAATAATGAGAAAATAATTTTTCTTTCAAGATCACGACTGTATAAACACTTCCGCAATGCACTTCTTCAACCTCAAAATTTTGTCGCATCACACGGTAGTTATACGTCATATTCATTACAACAGCGGAAAAATATTTTTAGTTTCAAAGTTAAAAATTCAGCTTTCACAAAACAACAAAAAAAGCGCTGACTTGGATAAGAAACAACACTCTCGTCGCTTAACCCTTTGAGTAGTATAGGCGTATATTTACGTCCATACTGCTGTGATCCATTTGGAGTATGGGCGGAAATATACGTCCACAGGTTTGCTTTCATTAGTATGGTCGTATATGTACGCCCGCAACTCTAAAGGCAATACTGGTCACCTGCTGCTAACTTGTATGTGATTTAGGAACTAACTGCTGCGTTAGCACTCCACTCAGATGTATATTGAAGTAAATACAGTCTCGCTATTACACTGCTTTCCAACAACTAAACGTGCAAGCTCGCCATGTTAGGTGGCCTTCCTTGCTGTAAAACATTTACTTCATTGAAGCTTCTATTAACCTGAATGAAAACTCTTATTACCGGTGTCATAACATTTTTTCACGTTTATAAAATACTAAATTATGTAAGGATATTTATTTTACCATTTAGATAAACAGATAAAGCTAAGAAAAAAATGTCTACCTTATTTTGTGTAATAAGTTGAAACACGCTTACAGTAGTAGTACCAATACAAAAAAATACGGAACAATTTGTTTATACAGTTGCTGTATACCTTACACACTTTAGTCAGCCGGGCTGCTGCTTGATACAGCTATCTAGTGCAAAAAAAATGAAATAAATTTGTAGTTAGGCACAGAAAAAGAGCATGAATTCAGAATGCAGTGTATATAAGAAAAATGTGTGAATGATTGTTTCCATGATTTTGTGATACGTGAATATGGCATCGTGAAAAAGAAAGGTTTACAGTGAAAAGGAACTTGAAGAGATAATTGGGAACTGGGAATCTGCAGACGATAGTGACGTGAATGATAACAGCGATGTAGAGTCAGTTGTAAATAGTGAATCTGAAAATGTGTCTGAAGAGGATATGCAGGTTAGTTTTTCTCAAAATATTCCCGTAAATATTAGAGATGCTTTTCAGTAGAGCAATGACACAGACTTTCAACCCGTCAAGCAAGTGATTGATTTGTCTCGTTCAGGAATTACAGACGACTTAGAATTGGTACACGAAGCTACAGAATTCCAAGTGTTCAAAAAAATTTTTGATGCAGATTTTGTTGAACACATTGTGCAAGAAACACATAAATATCATTCTTATGTACTCAGTTCGATGTCAAGGAAAAATCTAAACCACATAAATGGGTGAAACCTACAGTTTGCGAAATGTACACGTTTTTATCTGTTGTGTTGCTTATGTTTCTAAAAACTGTGTGAAGGACTACTGGTCTACAAACCCCATGTTATCAACTACAATATTTGGAAAACTTTTTCCCAAGATTGATATCTTCTTTTGTTACAACTGTTGAATTTTCCAGAAAGCCAAAGCCAACAAATTCAAAACATTCTTCAAACCTTATCAGGCACTATGTATTGATGAAAGCATCATGGTTTGGAAGGGGCATCTCATTTTCAAACAATACATTCCTTCTAAACATCACAGATTTGGCATAAAATTATTTGCGCTCTGGGAATGCAAAACCGGGGGCATATTAGATTTCATAATTTATACAGGTGATGACACAAATACAGAAGTTCAAAGTTCGCTTGGGATATCTGGTTCGATTGTGACTACATTGTTGAACCAGTATCTTGGAAAGGGACACACATTGTTAACAGACAAATGATACACCAGTTCGTCGTGGAAAAAAAATACTGGAGCACGTGGTACTGTTCGCGCGAACAGGAAACATATGCCGAAGTTTACAACAAAACTGACAAAAGGTGAGTGTGAATCCCACCACACCGCACAAATGTTGCCAGAAAAGTGGCATGACAAGCGTGATGTCTGCATGCTGTCTACCATGCATAAACATGAAATGAAGGACGTAAAACTAAAATCTAGAGCTGTCATTGTGAGAAAACCAAGAACAGTACTGGAATACAACCAGCATATGGATGCGGTAGACAAGACTGACATGGTAATAAGTTTTATGGATAGTACCAGGAAATCTTTGAAATGGTACAAAAAGCTGTTCTTCCATGTGTCAGATATGGTTGTGCTGAATTCCCATAACCTGTACAACCTGAAAACAGGCAAGAAGTCTACATTGTTGGAATTCAGACAGAATCTTATCACACAGCTGATAGAGGAATTCTGTCCCATTCACTCTCCCTCTAAAGGACGCAGGCGACCAAAAGAAGTTACACCCTCCCCACTTCGAATTACTGCCAGACATTTTCCAGCTCCAGTGCCCTCTACCGCCGCTAAGAAGAAACCACAAGCGTTTTGTATGCAGTCACACTACAAAGGGGGAGAAAAGGCGAAAAGACACGTCTTGGATGTGCACTGAATGTGACACTCCATTGTGCACTCATCCATGCTTCAGAATATTCCACAACATAAAGAACTTTTAGTTGATGTTAGAAGCATATATTACATTTCTTCACAATTTTGTATGTAATGTTATGATAAGTGCACTTTTTTCATGTTATTTTCAAAAGATATAATGCTTTTGATTACAGCAAATGTTTGTGTAACTTTCCATGTGTTTTTGTAACAGTGTCATTTTAAACTGCACATATTTTTTAATTTTATATATATATATATATAAATTGTTTATGTACAAAAGTATTCATAATTCACTCAAAAGAAATTGAAATTTTTATATAAATACCACCCAGGGCTTATAGCAAATATTTATGTAACATAATACTGTGTTTTGTAATTCTATTATAGGATGTGTAATTTATTTTGCAAGTTCAATTCACGAGATGAAATGTCTGATGTTTATAATCATGATATTTTCAAATAATTTTCAAGATAGTACTGTCTCGTATATTTCACACAATTTTTTTTTGCATTGCTGTCTTAAAATAGACATAATGTTTTATGTTATTTTCAAGATGATGCTCTCATGTGCAGGTTATATAGTAAATGTTTACATACCAATACAATAATGTTTCTGTAGTTTTCTCGTAAATAATGTACATACATTTTCTAGCAACTCTCAAGATATTTATTTACTTTTGTAAAGATATATCGCATATGTTGATGTAAAATAATTTTTGTGATGTCATAAGATATTCAATTTTTTTCAAGTAGCTGTAATTATTAGAAGTATACTCTCGTTTATACAGAGCACTGACAGAGTTATGTAAAAAAATTCCAAGATATAATATGCATTTGTCCTTCTTGAAATATTGTATGTAGTGTATACACCTCACAAATACACTACTATGTTTGGCTGCATTCTATGACATAACACCATACAAGTAACTGAAGTGCCCAAATTTATTAGAAAACATCTAAAAATATATTAAAGTAATTTTTTTTCTTCATTTTCTTTTGAAACTTTGCTGTGATTATAAAAACTAAATATAAAATTGTCATTCTGCAAATGGGATAATTTATAGATGTTGGTGTAAATGCAATTTATTTTACCTATTGTAATTTTCATAACACTGTACTGTATATTGAATTTGATTAATTTTTAAAATATATTAAAAACAACCTACAATTACTTTTGCTAAAAAAATATTTTTATCACAACTGTATAGACTGTATAACTGCAGACAATAACATGTAATACAAAAAAATTTAAAAATAATAATAAAATATTTTTTGTGAAAAAATTATATAAATAACAGAATTGTAAAATCAATTTCCAAAATTTTTTAATATAAGATTTTGTATAAGAAAATATTTGTTTTGTAAATTGCACAAAAAAAAATACCTCACTCCAGGGGCTATTGACTAGTGGAAAACTCCACTGGTGAAAGGGTTAAAAACTCCTAACACCACGCACTGCACATTGCCATCTTATAGCCCATACAAGAAAACCACAGATTGACTGTCAGCTATAAAATATGCCAATAAGAAACCGGGAACAAAATATACACTGATTTTGTTATTGGTTCCTGTAGAGTTCATTGTGACCAACTGCTGAAGCCACAGTAAAAAACTGATTTTACGAATGTTTATGCACAATAGCAGAGAGAAACAACACTGTAAAAATAACTTTCTATGTTGGTATGCTTGCGCAAAACATATTTGTCGGATATTCATTTGTAAATAATGGTAGAAATGTACACATAACATTGTCGAACAACCCGAAATCCATAAAATTTTCTTGTCCTCCATAAAATATATATACTTTCCGTACATTATACAGACAATCCGTAAAAGTTGGCAGGTATATTTATGCTTCCAAAAACTACACAGAATAAATAAATGTTCTATAAAATATATTTAAGACTCGATGCAGCTAGGCAAAAACTGGCACCACCTAGCATGAAGTTCAACTCGTTCCGGCAGATTAAAATCATACCTAAGGAATTACATAATATACAGTATTTGCTTGATTTTAAAGCACTTGTAGAAAACTACATTGCTTACAATATATGCAGAGGTGCCAACCATTTACCAAAGCTTTCAGTAGTAATTTTGCGAAAAATCAGTATTTTTCCGTAGTGAACTATCTAAAGCCCATGCTACATTGACCTTAAAGTAGCTGTATAGAAATAAACATAACTGCACCGTAAAAAATTAACAGGTTTCCATCCCTCCTACGGCAGCTAAGCAGCGATACAGTATGTTAAAGAATGAGTCACTAAAAATGTGTGTTAAAACTTTACGGTT
Organism: Medauroidea extradentata; assembly: GCA_003012365.1. Classification (NCBI taxonomy): domain Eukaryota; kingdom Metazoa; phylum Arthropoda; class Insecta; order Phasmatodea; family Phasmatidae; genus Medauroidea; species Medauroidea extradentata. The sequence continues at coordinate 76,509 of PNEQ01054808.1, forward strand.
ATTTCTTACGGCGATTCTAGCACGGCCTTTATTTGTTCGTCGGTAACTTCGGCATTTGTTGCTGGATCTACAGCATCACTTAATTATAATATATTTTATCCTCGAAATATCTAACTTTGAAAATGCTTAACGTGTTTTTAACGTAACTATGTATTGATGGCAGCATCTTTGCCATTGTGTTTACACTGAAGTCACATTTGCACGATTCACAAAACACGTGTTGTTGAGGTACATTTGAAGCACTTGCACCTGTCCACAACTGTGAATATTCGGAACGATATTTCTCAACACAGTTTCAAACTCATACTCAAATTTAAACATTCACATCAACATACTTTCCTTAAACTACGACAACATGGATAAGTTTCCAATATGGCAGATCAGCGGAAGAAGCAACCATGCACGACTCGATTCGACTGCACGAGTCAAAATCAACAACTAATCGATAAGTCGGAAGACTGCGGTCTCACCCAAAGTAATAAGAACAATCAATTGTATGAGATACAAACAAGATACGAGAACCTTCCGATGTGTGCCGCGCAAAGTTGTAAACACACTAGTTTGGAAATAAGCTACCATCACCAAAATATGATTTCCGCAAACTAAAAATGCGAGAAACAAAACAATGTTTGTGTGCCGGAGCTTGGGGAAAGAAATAGTGCGTCATACATTCCACACAGCTACGAACCGAAATATATGCATACACAATGGAACATGCCTGTTCATTTACAGTCAGGCGGAAGCTAATAAATCCGTAGTTTATCAACAGAATCCATACTTCCGTAGTGAACCATCGTAATTCGTATAAACTATGGATAATCCGTAGTAGTTATTACCTCTGTACATGATTGTGTAAGTATTGTGTAAAAGAAAACTAAATAAAGTTATAAAATCTGAATTTAAAAAAGAGTGGGATCTGTATGTGGAGATGGAGGTGCAAGAACTAGAGAAGATGCACAGAAGAGCAGCTAGACATGTAATGAATAAACAGAAAACTGGAATTGGCAGGGATACAATGAGAAATAAAGGAACTTTCAACCTACAGTGATGAAGGAAATGGTCAGCATGTACGAGGTGGTGAATGGTGAAGGTGGAGATAGGGGAAGGTCATTCTGCACCCTAACTACAGCACAGGACTGGAGAGGGGTAGACAGTCTATGCTTGTTAGGATGCAGACCATCCACCAAATAGAAATCAAAAATCAGGAGACTTCTTCAAACCCACCCAAAAAAAAAATCAGTAAAATCAGCCAAATCCCACATACGGTACGATACGCAACAAACCATTTTCATACATTCTTGTTTGCATACATTTCTGACGCAGCAATAATTAATCATTTCTGAACAAAGCAATATTTTAAAACCAAAATCGTTGGTAAATCCAAAACATTAAGATGTTTCCACCAAAAAAACACAGGTTCCATATGTCCTCTGGAAAAATGTTTATTCTGGGTGTCCAGTAAAAGTGGAATTTTAATTTCTAGTACATTTCATGAGAAATTCCAGTACAGTGCTTTAAACATGATACCATGTTAACTTGTGGTACCCAAGCAGACTAACGATAACCATACAGTTTTTATGTTATTTTCAGAGGTGGTGAAGGTATGCAAAATACATTACTTTAGTCCAGTGTTCAATTAAAATAATTTCCTTTATACAAATTTGTAAATTGGGTGAATTATTGAAAACCCTTTTTTGTTGCATTTTATGGTTTAGTCAATGTGAACAACACAGAAATAGATATGAATAGAATTGTGGGAAGAAAATTATAAAACAAGAGGGTCCAGCACAATATATTATATTTATTATTTTAAATCAAAATCAGACACATTTCTTGACAAAAATTTAAATAAAATAAAATTTAACAATAATGTAGGTTATTACCCACCAGAATTTTTCACTTAGTCTTAAAAGTTTAAAACTGTGAGCTTAATTTATTTACGTCACAGTTTACAAGACATACTGCATAGCTGCCAACCTCAAGGATTCAGAAATAGTACAATTTTCAAAATGAGTAAAATTGTGCGAAAACGAGTTGCGGCATTTCACGTGTTGTGTAAATGTAAATGCCATCTGACTAAAACACTTTGGTTATTTTTAAAATATAAATATTACACAGTTGGAGTATCAATATGTTGTATGTGAAATAAATTTAGAATATTCTGAATAATTAATAAAATGCCTAAAATTTTGACCACTATTAATTTTTTCTTCATGGCTAAAATTGCAGTCTCCCTACAGCAATTATAAAGAAAACAAACTTAACAAGGAAATTACTGAACTAATTTAAATCAGCCTTTGTTGTACCAACATAAATACTGCTCATAATATTAATATTCATACAAATCTAAACAAACCTAGAAGAGTTTACGAACTTTACCGATTTTAACAGGCCTACATCAATAGATAGGCCCCTACGTTACGATTTTTGGTTACACAGCTTTTAAGTGGTCTTTCACCGTTCCATAAATGCACGAAAAATTCTTAGTGTAATTAGGCAATTTAATCACACTTGGCACATCTAACCACAACTCTCCGACACTGCAAATACTGTGGATTCGAGAAATATATTCTACATAGTTGAATGTGCAGGTGTATTTTATCTCTTATACAATACCACATACCCACATTTTTTTAACAGTTTTTACATCCGCACAGTTTGGCAACTGTATAAAAACGTAAAAACGTCACTGTAAAAACTGCAAAGTTGTATTTCCCAGATATGAAAGTTGCAATATTCCTACGTTTTACGAGTATTAAATATGCGATGTCGATACAATTACTGGCAATAAAATACGCCATCACAATAACAAAATTATACATTTAACCTGATCAAAAACAATGTTTAAAAATACTACACAACTACAATGTGCGCTTCAATATTTGCTAGAGAAATAGGAATTAAACAATAGTCTCAGTTCACAAGATTTGATGCATGTTCTTGAGCAATTACTACATGGAAACTGTAAAATGGAAAGCCACTTCAAATTAAAAGTCTCGTGACTTGTATGATAGTATGTACGAGTCACGACAGCCATTTAGCAAGGAAGACAACCGCAATCAATTGGGCATGCTCAGCAAAGTTCGGGTTACGTTCCTACGATGCATGAATAATACGGTACTCTGTAGTGAATAATATACAGTAAAACCCTGTTAAGACGTTTTTGAAGGGACTTTACTCCACAAACTCCTTAGCTGGGAAAATATTTTAAATGGGAAAACTGATTTTAAAACTTAAGTCGCTATTAAATTTTATTTCGGAGTCACAAGGACAATTAACTGGACAGTGAAACCCCTTATCTTCACTATTCAGGGTGACAGGGCAAACAAGTGTAAATAGTGGGAAAGAGTAAATTAAGGAAAATCTCATAAAACTCATTCGTTTACCTTATTTAGCGCTTTCGTTTACATGTTGTTCAAAAACTCTCTTCAGGTAAAATCAAAGTGATAGTATTCAAGCAAACGATGCATTTGTATTTTGTCACATAAAACTTGGTATAGTTTAAGTTACCAATATTGGATTAGAATATACTGATTTGAGAAGATTCATGGTACGTGCACATACCATTTCAAGAGAACACCTTGAAATGTTAAAAGATCTTTTTTTTTTTACCGTTTGGTTAACATTGTTCAGCATTTTAAATTTTTCTGCAATGCTATCGCAAATTTAGGCAGTTACAGTACAAATTTGAAAGGGAATTGAAAGTTATTTACTCAGGTCAACAAATGTTTCCACAAACTCGTCACACTTCTCCAGGATCATCAATTTTTGTTTTATCGAAAATGCCTATTTTTTCTATTATATTTCCGTTATATAACCATTTAAACACACTGCACTAAAATGGAAATGACTTTAAATCATATATTTTTATAATGTTAACATTTTCAAACAAATTTAGCAAAGTTAAGGTTAAAGTTATCGTTTGCGCAAAGACAAACGAACACAGATAAAGATATCAATGTTGCCAACGTGGGTACAGCGATCAATAGCGTTCCAGACAATTGATAATGCTAGCGGAGGCCATTCGTTTGCAGCCATCTTGAATTTATTGTGCCGTGAGAACAAGCATTACACGCAATCACAGTCAATCTGCTACGGGTTTGCACGTGATCACCAATGGCGGATAGTATTTTTTCGTGTTAAGCTCATGCTTTGGCCATCCTGAGTATACCTGCTTGCTAACGTCTGTGGAACGCTACATCTCACAACAGTTATCTATGAAGACAGTGCAAAAACGTAAAATTGGGTACATTACATTAAAAACGTAAAATTGTGTACATTACATTAAAAAAATTTCATTTCTTTATTAAAGTTGACCGTATTACACTGGAAATTAGGCATGTGGCAAAACGTAAAATGTGTGAAAATTAACCATGGCTCTTATGACAAAAGTGACGGGACCAAACGAACCAGCTGGAAAAACGTATCTTGTGGGAACGTCTTAAGCGAGTTTTACTGTAGTACAATGGCTATAAATAAAGCACGCTAGTTTCTGAAACTACAATATTACAGTTTTCTTTATTATATACGACACTGTAAGTCAGATATACATTCCATTTGTACCGTACCGAAATTATGGGATTTCAGTAGGCTTACCAGATTTCTTTATTAATTAACCAAACAGGGACAAAAAATTTGAAAGCTTGAAAATCGTAGAATAAATCACATGAATCGTACAACCGTACAAAAGGGCGCAATATCGTAAGAGTTGGCAGCTATTCATACTGTACGTATAAATAATATTCGGAAAAAAAATATGTGCTCAAGAATAAATATTTCAAATTTTAATTTTAACCTAAATACCTTATATATTTATTTGTGTTGCGCATCTCTATTCCCTATTTGTAGGCGCAACAATTTTATCCTTGTTATTTTCACTGGCTTTGCTGCCAATAAAATTAATCCTGTATTTTGCTTTACATTTCTGGTTTTTTATACGATGCATGATGAAAAATTTTGCAGTTTCAGGCGACGACAATTCAGTCAAATTACACATCACAACTTCACCAGAATCGGAGCAATATTTGTACGTAATCCTTGCTGTTGCATAAATATATTCAATCTTAATTTAATTACAATGATAACCAATGTCGATTACCAGGTACCACGTAAAAACAGAATAACTAACATTCAATAAACCTACCATTAAACCTAAACAGTACGCCCGCCATTTTCTCGCCTATTTTGATATACTCGAATTTCGCTTTCACTGTCAAAACTCGATTCTGGCTATTCACTTTCAATCGATTCTCAAATTAAATGTGTTAATTAATACGGAATGCGTTAAAAAAATTCACATTTATCTTGTACTTTAGCAGAGAATGATGGTAATTCGCGATTTTCAACAAAAATTGAAAAATTCGTGACTTTGAACATCACGAAAAACACTTATCTCTAAAAATAACAAAAATTGCAGCTGTATTGCAGCTGTCAAAGTGCCGTCCAATATCTTGACGATGTAGCTAAATGATTGGTAGCAGAGAAATTCCAGCAGAAAATTAAAATTTCAAGTACATTTCCCGCACATTCCCGACCCCCAAAAAATCACGTACAATTCCCGCAATTCCCCATCGCTGGACACCCTGTTATTTGAAGGTGTAAAATGGTGCTATTCAAACAGTTTATAGCCTAATCGGGCATCTTAGAACAAAGAGCGAGATTTTTCTCTAAATATAAATGGACGTGGAACAGGGTGAGGGAGTAAATAATCATAATACAAAAACTACCAAAATAATGTGAAAGTCAATAATACACATTGGTCTTGAGAGGGGTTTTTAATAAGTTGTGAGTGGCTTTCTTGTTCCAGATACTATACTTAAAACATATATGCACTTACGCCTACACAAAATAATCAAAATAAATAACATACTCAGGACAGAACCACATCACTGAATTTAGGCCTATGGCTTCTTTAATGCAGACTTAACATCTTCCAAAAAACTATCGCCATTTTTCACGAACATTTACTGCGAGCACAACCATATTTTTCGCCATTTCACTTTTCTTGAAACATTAATTATTAAAGAGTAAACCAGCTTGATCAGCACAACTAAAATGCAGACTTACTAAAAGTACATAAACACACAATTTTGGGCATACCAACTGTTCTCTAATTGCCACGAACCTGTGTCTTACTTTACGCTATCATTTACCTTGGTTTGCTTGTTTAGTCATATTTACATGCTTTACCCTTTCCAGCATGCACAACGGAAAAATTCGACTACACAATAAACAAAATGTTGACTCTTTCTGAAGGTAAAATTTTCAGAAAAACATTAAAATATTGTCGTCAATATCACAAGTTGCATCCCTTCGCTTAGCAAAATTTGTTTTTATTAACAACACAATTTTTGATACGAATGAACATAAATAACATGCACAAGATACTAGTCCAGTGTCCAACACTGCAAGATGCTTCTTAACTTAGTAGGCCTATCACTGTTAAGCCTACGATAACGTGATTTTGAGGATTTGTAAAATAACTAGCACAAAATACTTGTAGGCCAATCCCACAAGTTTCACGAAATACAATAAGTGTAACAATGTAAAATAATAAAAACACAAACACAGCCAATAATAATCTCAATGCTGATAACGCCATCTAGGATGACAAATGAAATAATTTAATTGGCTAACAACCACCAAAGACAATAGCGCACGAAAACAAACCCTATAATTTTAGCAGAAATTATTGCAACTACTGACGTTGGCACAATTATATCTTAAATTTATTGCCGATGAAAGCAGCTAAAACACTTAAGTTACGGTACGGCCTACAATACCTATACGCTGTGCGGGATAGTCTCATGCCTTGGTAAGAACACTGGATCACCTATTTATGTACAGAATTTACGATGAAACCACAAACGTACATATTAAAACTAAAAAGCAGGAGACTAATGACTAATCAGGAGGGCTGGAGATCAAGTGGAAAATCAGGAGTCTCCCGCCAAAAGCTGAAGAGGTGGACGGTCTGAGGACGGTAGGGACATTGATTGTTCTGCAGGATAAGTTGGTAACTATGAGAGCAGCTGGGAGGTTTTGGAATGGACTGGAAGGTTAAAACTTTCTAAGGACGGGAAGAGTCCACTCGCCACCAAGCGGTAACCAATTGGGAAGGTAAATTTATGATTATTATAACATTTTTCAATATCTTGACACAAGTATCACTTGACAAACTCGAGCTAGTTCTAAAGAAACCAATACAGTGGATTCTCTATCCACTGTTTCTCGCGGAACTGACAAAAAATTTCAATACATGAGGGATTTCAATGGATGTGGTCTTTTAAAATGCTGTAAAATAAATAAATCGGCCCCAGAATGTGCTCCATGGATGCAGGTATTTCAATCCATTAGTTTTCAATACATAGAGAATCCACTGTAGTTGGCAGAAAGCTGAACATGATGTTTATAGACACAAATTGCAAATTACTAAAACAGTCTATAGGCGATTCGGAATAAAGTGAACACTCAAAAAAGCCCTGATTAATTTCTATTTCCTGCCATTTTATATCTTTCCGCCGATGTAAACACAAATAATGCCCGTGCTTTTATTTACATAGGGTCGTGCAATGTTTACAACTACATTAAACTGCTCCAATAAATTTCAGCTACAATATCTACTCATTCAATGCACGGGGGCTGAATGTAAGATATAAAAAAAGTAATCTTAGTTATAAATACCTGCGAGTTAATGTCTGGTTTCTGTCCATCAACTAATCTAAACAACACGCGCTATTGCCGTTATGCAGCTCGTAAATGTGGGGCATATTTCATTTGAATTTGTAACGCAAAACCACCACTACAACAGACATGACACACGCTATTCAATAATTCAAGTATCGTTCAGTTCTACTGCCACGAACAACGACGACGCACTTCAGAAACAATAATTAACGTATTTTCTTAACATGTGAAATAAAAAGTATGTTGTTTTTAGGCTGGCAAACGTAAAACATAATATACAGAATACAGATGGTTTCACATCATTTCGGCTATGATACTCAAAGTAAATTCTAATACTTTTGAATGTGTATATACTCAAAACAGGCAAACGCACGCCATTTATGCAACCAAATATGCAACATGGCGGCGAGAACCTAGCTCTGATGCCACCTGTTGGTGGAGTTTTGAACTGTCTCAAGCACGAAGCAAGCGATAACGGCCACGGCGAGTCGAGGTCGACGATAGA
>PNEQ01054809.1:0-146607 GCA_003012365.1 Medauroidea extradentata
AAAATACAGTACAGTTTGATCACAACACTAATTCTGCTGGGATACATCTTACTATATATTTAATAGATTCTCCATGTAATATGTTAAATACAGGTGACCAGACATAGGTCAGAGCATACGATAGAAGGAGTTCCTACTTTGGCACTCACAACAACCTGGAGAGTCTTAGAAGACTTAATGTGCAGTGACAACTACATCATTGAACTGAGTAATATGATGGCAGTGATGCATATACTGCCATATAATGAGCTAATTTCACTGTTGTATAGTAAATACACATATCGCAAGATAAAATGAGCAGATTTTCGAAGATAATTTAATGACAGTTGGCCTGAGATTAAGAATAGCCAAGTGGGTGTACAAGAAGACTTTGACATATTTCTGAAAACAGTACATGAAGCGAATGCAGTGCTACTGTAGGAACAATCAACATACATTACACATGCTTTATTGTAGATGGTGGGGTGATAAATGCACTCAAAATTTTATGCCATGTATATATCTCTTCCACCATAACTATAAGGACTGCCTTTCTTCGTTACCTAGGCGTTCATGCGACATTATGAAGATATGTCAGGAAGGCAAAATGAGAATACTGGAAACCCATTTGCTGACCACTTACACCCAAAACCCCAATTAAGGACGTAAAAGGAAAGAAATGTGCATTATAATGACCGGGAGGCTGCACCATTTCAAGCAGTACTGGGAAAAGAACTTCCAGAGGCACTACAATAAACACTTCACACCAAATTATATTCTTATTCTTTCGGAAAGGTACTGCTAACTGGAAGCAGTGATTCACTACAGGTACTTACTGGATGGTACACAATCTTTAAGAACCACAATAACACCAGAGGAATTTACAGTATCTCTCAATACACCACTTCAGTTCGGGACTAGATTGTGTTAGGAATAAAACATTTGCATTAATTGCTTCCACGTGGACACAATTTTCTAAGGTTTCTCTTCAATATAATGCTACAAACAGGGAAAGTTCCTACACAATTGACTGAATTATTGCTTTTACCAGAGGCCAAAATACAAAAATACCTATTACTGAATTCGTTGTCAAATCGGTACTAATGTCATCGAAAAAAGATATATGGTTCCATTTAACAAAGCGGAGTTGACCTTGACATAGCTTCGGTGCCTCCGCCGATAAAAAAAAAAGCAAAAGGATGGCCCAGAATTACGGCCTTCTCGAACACTGAAACTTTTGTCTGAAACATTTATGGATATGATCACTAGATTGCTATTGCTCTGTAACACTTTATGTGCCTCATTCTGTATATTCATTCTACTGTGTAGATTGGGTACCTAGATGCTATTTCACCTGCCAAGTCATGTAGCGACTAAATGCGAAGGATCTAAGGTGTGCACTGACACACCACACTCTAGTTAATTAATTGATCTTTGCCACAGCCACATTTCGCAGGGAACTACATCGGGTACGAAAAGTTGTACTTTATACCTGTAGGGCAGTATTTCATTTTTAAGATATATGCGATTTAGTAACATGCATATATCATCACAACATGTTTTATTTTTATTTAATTTATACAATCGGGTAGGCAAAACATCTCTTCGCTAATGTTATGAATATTTTCGAAACTAGGAAGTAGTAAGTATAATCATGTAGGGCATAATTTTATATTATTTAATAATGTTTGCCTATGATATTATATAAAGTTTTAGTTGAAACACTTATTGGTTTTCAAAATCAGTGATAACAATAATATAGTTTAATCAAACCTACACAATTCTTTTATAGTTTTTAGGGGTCGAGATTTGTTGTTTGTATCTAAGGACAATATCATTCTAACGACACAATCCTAGGGATCCATACAACAATTCAGTATGTACACCAGTAGTTTTATGTCTACTAATCACAATGGCCACATGTGAACCGTGCTAAGAGTAAGTGCAGTATGTACAGTGGAGTTACTGCACTCTTGATTATAGCTCTGTACTTACTACAGTCTAGCTTAGTAAACAGATACTTTTAGTGTACTTGCAGTAAATTCTCATTCAACTTTGAATGTACAGCATTTTAGAATTCTCGACTGGATTCTTTGTGTTTGGAAATGTGGGAAACTATTACAACTCAAAATATAAATTAATGGGCTTACCGTATAACAGCATAGCAGGGCAGTATATTCCTAAATGTTACTTACATTGGAGTCTCATTTTGTTCCTCGATTTCACGCTGCGAGCTGTGCTCTTGTTTTGTGAGGCCACGTTTTTCAAGATCTCTCAGCAAGTCTTCCATTATCTCAGAGTCAATATTCCTCACATATGACACCTTCTTTATTGGTTTATCTTTCTGTAATAAAACATTAGCTTATAAATATGTAGTCAAATAACCCCAATAAATTCAAGTGTTTGCCCTTCGGGAACAACTGGTTATAACTAAGGTTCATTTTGTAAGCACAAATGGCTGATGTAGCCATAAGTACAACTGGCCAGAGATTAATACATTAATGACATAGAGAGAAAGTTTTGGAAAGCAGAAAAGTCTCCTGTCTTTACTGATTTTGGCAAGTATTAATTGGCACCGCCACCAGCATAGATGGCCATCACTACCATAATAAGTACAACACAGTCCCCATTATGAAAAGTTGGGCCTACAGGCCCATACAGCACACTTGGTCACAGAAACGTCGCAACGACGTCGCAATGTCGCATTTTGGTTACACTCTACAGAAGTTATACTGTAATGTCCCAGTGACGTTACCATGCAACCAATTTGTGACATTGGCCTTTGTGACGGACATGCGATTTCGCAGAGAAACTTTTGTGCTACTTTTTAGTCATATGAGAGTCTATACAATGTTATTATTATTTCTTTCTTTCAAATGTTCTCGTAGTTTTTCGTCAAAATTATTTTTTATAATTTACTGTAAATTGAACAAATTTCTAAAGTCTCAAAAATATTTAAATTATGTGAATTATTGTTAAGTAAAATAGTACCTAAGTACTCATGGTGGTGGTTGTCTTTGCTCGCGAACATGGGGAAACGTGCAAATACATTTGAAATTTTGCAGTGTTGTGAAAGCCTATGATTTCAGTCTGTTAATAGGATTTGCGTAACTGTAGTAAGTATTTATTTAAGATATCATAAAATCTTCATAACATGAGTTATTTTGTTCATTGTTATTTATATTTGTGAAGTAGGTACTTACCTACATTCATTATAGGTTATAATTTCAGTTAGGTACAATATTTAATTTTCTTGCTTGTATTCCAGCCCATAGAGGAAGAGAATTTTGCGGACTATATCCAAATATATTCAAAATTAATGATTACAAAGATGTGCACTTGTGAACCACTTTGAGGTTATGTCTTAGTCTACATTTGTGTTATATTCAAAGACATATTTAACATATCACAACGTGGTACAACATAATTAATTCCCGCAGTGGTTACTTACCCAAAGTGTCTGTTACAATTATTTTTAAAATAAAATGTCATTGCCAAGCTCTTTGAAGTGAATTCCCTTACAGCATGGTAACGTCCCATTTACGTCGCAGCAACGTCGCACACCAAAAAGTGTAACGTCCCAGCAACGTCGCAAACTCAATGATCATACAAATTTACTGGTATCCTTATCTGCAGTAAATAAATTCTTATGACAGTTCATATTTGGTAATCAGTGCTTTCATAAGAATGTTTTACCACTACCACGTACATATTTTGTAATTTCTGGAGTTACTCTATTGATTTTATTTAGTGGGTTTCCTGCCTCATTATACTATTGTCTACCTGCGAATATTGATTATGTATGACCACTTAAGTTATAAAACATAACCATTGTTCAATTGTTTAGTCTAGAGTAGATATAAAATATGTAAAACCCAACTATTCCAGTATAACTAAATGCAGATTATTTTCTGATGAAGTTGAATTATTAGTCTTGTTGTTTGTGTAACAGCTTAATGTAAATTCTATGAGATAAAAAAACAAGTTACAGTATTAATAACGAGTATACTTTCCTCAGTATCGGGAAAATTTAACCAGTAAGTTATAAAGCTATTATTAAAAGTGTAATTTAAAACGAAAAGTAACTATACTTACCATATTTTAACTAAACATATAGTTTGGCACGAAATGGTTCAAGAGTTGGCAAAATCTAACAAGTTTATTTATCAGTATGTTGTCTTTCAAAATGGCGGGAATTGCGAAACGAAGTCAATAAACACTATTATAATAACGTCTATATTTCGAACAAACAAACCTATAAATTTCTGTTTATAATAGGCAGTATTCCCTTTTTTTTACTGTCAGCACCAAGACGACTGCCAGTAAAGTTCGTTTTAGGAATGCCAAACTTTCAGTAGAGTTTCTCAGTAGACGCAAAATAGGAATGCTTTTCAGTAGAATTTCCCACTAGCTAACAATGTTTATGCATTTTATAAGCTATTTACATATCTTTGATATAATTTGTAATGTTCATGTTTACGATGTTATTTATACGGTAAAACAGTTATGCAAGTTGTAACTTTAATAAATAGCGAATATGTTTCGTGAACATTGTGAAATAAATAACCTCTAGTTTCATTATTTTGACAGGGTACCGTAATCTGGGGTAACTTGCAACACCTGGAGTAACATTAAACAATATTTAAAGAATTTTTATTTGGTAAATATTTAGAATCACTACTCATCATGTACCGGCCAAACTATTGATTTTAGACATACAGTTTATTGATGAAAAAGGTTTCTAGTGATGTTCTAAATAGTCCTACGTAAAAAATCTTTGTTGGGTTAGGTTTTTTTAGGTTAAAGTTAGATTAGGTAAGTTTAGGTTATGTTAAGTTAGGTAACATAACCTGACCCAACCTAACATTAGGTTAGGTAATGTTAAGTTACCTAACTTAACCTATCCTAATCTAACTTAAACTAACCTAATCTAACTGAAACTAACCTAATCTAACTTAAACTAACCTAAATTAAACTAGCAACCTAACCTAAACTAACCTAAAAATCTAACAAAGAATTTTTTTCACGTAGGACTACTTAGAGCGCCAATAGAAACATTTTTCATCAGTAAACTATATGTCTAAAATCAATAGTTTGGCCGGTACATGATGAGTAGTGATTCTTAATATTTACTATTAAAAGTCTTCCGTGAGACTGTTAGCACTCAATTATTAAAATAATTAACATGTTACGATTTTAATTGCAACTCGCTGAACGACGAACACCACGTGTAATGGCAATGCACTCATAAATGCCACATCACACAACCCATAAAATTTATGTGGATTAACAAAAAACATTACTGTACTTGAATTAGAACACAAAATATACACACAATTTTTTTACATCACGTCACTCGTCAGACACTTCAGGCCCGATGTTTTCCGCTTGTGGCATAAATTATGTAAAAGCAGATCTGTCGAACAAATAAAAAGTTCGAAACATAATGTTGACATATCTCACTTGCATTATAATAATGCAACTTTCAATAAATGAAGCATTTAATTATTCACGAACACTAACTTTCTACAAAAATTAACACAAGTATACACAATACAATGCCACAAAAATTTACATTTGTTGTCACCACACTTGCACAAATAATTTTGTAAAGATTTTCCCTTGAAGCTTATAAATTTGTAACTTCACTTCTAGCGTACTTGCAAGCACCAGAAGGCTACACAATTTGATGTTACGAGATACGTAACACTCTAATTACTTTTGGAGCGCGAAATGTATCTCACATGCACGAAAACTGAGAGAAAAAAGATTCAAAACACAATCATTGTATTATAAATTAATGTCGTTTAAAACATTTGAGACGACGTTAAATTATAATACGAGGATAGTTTTTGCGAACGAGTATACTTGTTGTTCGCAATCGCAAATGATGCTCGCCGAATCGTCTGTTTTCGTCACCCATCATGCCTTGCGTCGTCGCTCGTTTGTTTCTGCTGAGACTGCCCCACGGTCGTAGAAGAACAGGTCTGGACACTCGCCTGGAAACTTGACCCCCTTGTTGTTTGCTGTAGTTCACAAAGTTCACGACAATGCCATAGGTTTTTGGCGCTGCTGTTAGGGTAGTCGGCTCAAACTCCACCCACTTCCTTCCCACTAAGATAAACAATTTATCAAAACGTATTTTTAATCAATTTATGAAATACTTTCTTCGCTCACAAATTTAAGAAAATGCTCCAGCAAACTTTACTTATTTTATAAATTTAACAATGGAAAATAGTGGGCGGAGTTTGAGTCCGACCGCCTGGATTACAGCGCCAAAAAGTACGACATTCTCGGTAACTTGACGAACAAGGGGGTCAAGTAAAATACATTGGTAGATAGGCGAGTGTCCATACCTGTTCTTCTACGACCGTGAACTGCCCTACCTCCATATAGCCTCCAAACCAGACGCCAAATCCTTGCTCGTCAGTTACTGGCCATCTGTGTCAGTAAATATAGGAACGCAAAATCAGTGCTTTCAGTGCTGTCAGTAAATAAGGGAATGCGGCCCTAGTCTGTTATTACCGGAAATGTGACACAACATGCAATACTCTCTTTGACAATGTCACTAAGACTGAAATCATAAACACACTTAATGTATGTATGTATGCATGCACATATTTAAGGTTTTTGGGATTGGATACACAATACCTCAGAATCTAAACTTGTTCAAAATTGGTTTTTGTTAGGGCAAAATGTTGGCAGTAAATTATTAATCATTAAATGTTTTGCAAAGAAAGACATAAAATAATTTACGACAAAAAGGAGAATTATATAATAACATTATCAAAATAAAATGTAGTGTTACATTCTTATGGCTACTTTTAAGTGAGTTTTTTAAATGTTTGTTGCAATGGCGTATGTCCACAGACCAAAAAAATTTAAGTGAATTGACAACCACCACTTAGCATACGAAGTAGAAAGTTGATCAACTTCGAATCCACTCGATAGCGAGTAAATCGGTCGGAAACGTCATGCGATAAAAATCTACCGGCCCTCAAGATCTCAAAATGTTCAACTTGATCCTGGCACCGGATCCCCTTGATCTACTCTGCCCCCGAGCAGGGTAGATAGCAGCCAGCAGACGATACAGAGGAAAGCGCGCATAAAAAGTAAACAAACAGACTCCCGCATGTGTACACGTTAGAAAAAATATGTTTCAAAGCAGTTTGAATGCATGCATTTTTATGTGTGTCCCATTGAAATAAAATTCACGATGCTAGGCTGTCGAGTTCCTTGTCAATCGATGGTTCTTCGAAAATGCATTTCGCCCCTTTTCAGGTCGAATTTCGAAAAATCACTTCTTAGTGCTAGCTTACGACCTTAGGGGACACCACACAAAATATTTCACGATTCTAGGTCCAGTGGTTTGGGTTGCAGTTTGATATGTCATTCATTCAGTCAGTCAGTCAGTCAATCGGTCAGTCAGTGTTTTCATTAATGTATAGAAATTATGTTGTGTTAATTTGAATGTACAGGCTCAAGAATTGATTTGCTTATTTTATGTCTTATGCATTCAAGAAAGTAGTAACACCTATTTTTAACTACATATCGAACATGTAATACATAATTACAATTAAGACACATTGATTTATTATATTAGCAATTGCTAATTTTTGTGTTATATTTGTACTGAGGTTGTTTGGCCAGGCAAAATTTTTTCTGCTTTCTACAGCCTGACACAAGTATCGGCCAACTTTTCATGCCCGTATGGATGGAGCAGGTTTTATTTCATTACTGTATTGGTTAAAATTGTATTTTGATTCCTAAGCAATATGTAACAATGTGGTAGTAATAGTGACAAACCTTTTTATCTGTTGGTTTCTGCACCTGCTCAGGTTTGCTTCGTGCATGAAGGAACTTGTTGTGCCACGCTGAATGAGCAGCCTGCAACAAATGTGCAGAAAATAAGGCCAGGCTTAGAGATTACATGACTTTTGAGACTTCCGAGAGGAAAATTACAAGCACGTGTGCTCTTGACAGTGTGTTTCATTTTTAGTGGGCACATTTTTCCTAAATTATCATTTTTTCTTCAGCAAGAAAACAATGATGTGCTTGTTTGAAGCAGTAGACAATGGCTTCACTAAATAAATATGTACAGCCCGATTACGGAACGACAGCAGTGGCAGTACCGCCGGCGTATACGGGAACACACCCGACCACGTGTGCGCAAGAGGCGGCGGCACCTAAATGCCGCCCCCGTGAAGTCGAATGTAGACAGTGTGTGCGCCACATTAACAGAACTACTGTTTATTAGTAGCAAGGTGCCCCGTTGATGGAAACCACAGTAAATCCCCCTTTTGTCAACATGTGTCGTTTCCAACACTCCCGTGCTAATTCCGTCAACGTGGGTCGTACCACCAGTAGGTAGTAGTGTTTCGAGACCAGGGGTATCTAACTTTGTTGTGTCTGAAAAATTCCCAAGTAAAACTTTTTCGTACTGAACATCAAACAACGGTAGAAACACCCCTGTGCCTCGTGGGCAAGTTGGACTCGCACATGAAGCCAACTTTGCAGTTTCGTGTTAAATTTTCAAGTGCCTTTTCCTTAATTTAATGGTAATAGGAATCAGTAGTGTTTTATGTGTATAATTAATTCTATAAATATTTTTAACATTGCCAGTTTTCTTTTGTACCACCTAATTTAAATTCTTAAATAACTGAAAATCATATGAACTCTCCCACAAACCAAATTTGGGACACTAATCAGCAAGTGCGTAATTTTACAGTCTTTCAGGGCCTTCACCCCTATGTTTGTAGGTGTATTTTGTGTTTCGGCAGTTGCTTCCCGCGCTTGGCCGGACGAGGTTGCCGGCGCGGGAAGGAATCGTCTGTTGGCGCTAAGCAACGAATCGAGGCGGACGGACGCGCGAGTCACTCTGAGCCCTACAAAACTTTACATCATTCATAGCGTATCAATAGTTCAAATTTTCTACCGCAGAACCGTAATTCTCTTTTATTCGCCCAGAGGTGCCTCTCAACCCTTGCAACTCAACCGCCCACGTGGTGTTTTAACTGCAGTGTAGCCCATTGGTTGGGCTTAGGGCCGGATCCGCTTAGCGCATCACCGTGTTGGAGTTTGCATGGAGTATGATGCTTAACAATAAATACGGATATCACAGAGGTACATATTTCATTGGCTTGCCGCTTCACGGCCTTCGGGGCACGGGACCCTTCAACCCGCACTACCCAGTGTGTTGCGTAGGGTGTGTCTATTGGTGCTTTATCTGTGCTACGGGCGTGAGGAATACCAAAAGATTCCCCTGCGTAAGTATTCACGACGACGACCGGGGAGGGTTATTTCTACGCCACGGCCATCGGCCGCATGACCCTGAGAAATAGAGTCTGTCTCTCATTCTGAGTGCCTGTTCACTCATAACGGGCTGGCGCTACCGGGCATTATTTTGCCGGTGCTATCCGGCGAAAACTAACTCTTAACCTCCACTCCCGCCCACGTCAAGGTGGTTACACCTATTATGCCAGTCAAATTGAACATTAAAAATGCTAAGATCGCAAAAATAGGTTCCAATTTTCTTATCTGTTGTTAGGACCAATACCAGAAGTGTGAATCAAAGTTTGCAGCAGCTTCGAAATACTTGTGCTAACCATGTAATGGTCGAAAAACTGCAAAATTGTCGACCTTTTTCAGTTTTTACTTAAAACTCTTAAAGTAAACTTTCTAAGGAAAGTGCTGTTCACAAATATTTTCAACTACATTAAGTTATCAAAAATTTTAGTCATGTTGCAGATCTTTACATCTAATAATTCATGAGATAAAAAAACTTTGAATATTTACCTTTTTTTAAGTTAAAATTTTTAGTTTTGATCAAGTTTTAAACAAACTATTGGGAAAAATATTTATCCTAAGAGGGAATTTACTGAAAGATAAGTAGTAACTTTATGCAGCTTTAATTTAAGCACAAAACAACACCTGCATTATTCTATTAATCCTCTCACTGTGTGTAAATATATATTATAACAGTTGAAAAATTAGACTTCATTGGAAAAATATAAACTCTTCCAATGACGATATGTAGGCATTTTAATGAACAAAAAACATTATGCTATGTGAAAAAATAAAAACCAGTATTTTATTCAAATGAATGTAACTAATTAACCATAAATTTATTTCAAGTAAAACATTCAGTATTTTCGAAAATTCACTGGTGCATCCACTACTGTAAACCAGACGCTCGTAAATAACTGTTTTGCTCTACACCGGTTCAATCGATGTATCCACCAGTTCAACCGATCTAAAATGTCGGTGGACATGGGGGATGTCCGTCAGAACATCAATCGATGATCGATTATGGCCTTAACTGGTGCACACCGGTGTTTCAACCACTGATGTTTGCGTGAGAGAATTTCCGAAAACTCGGAAAATGTCAACCTACCAAAGTTAGGAAAACTTATTTATCTCGTCCTATATTGCATAGAACTCAATATGGTATATTGGCTAGTTTTCTGTAATGTCACAGTTTATACAAAATAGTGTATAAGAAAAACATTCTGGATGTAAAGAGGACAGCGGGTTTCTTTTGCTGAGGCCCAATGGAATTGTTCAGTGCAGGATGCGTAAATGTAGAAAATCTAACTTTGACTCTTCTTTCGCTTCACGTTCCCCCATAAACATCCCTGTAAGAATTCGAACATTTTTAGTGGTGGAAGGTGGATATCTGTTACATAAAGTTACCAAGAACCTTAATAATTTCATTGAAGCAGTGGCTGCTAGGTACATCAGCTACACATTCAACCATTTTCTTGCAGTGACACATTGTTTGAACAATCAACAATAATCAAAATGCCCGAGGAAAAACTGTCATTCAACAACAAGAACAAACAATGCGTGATTGACCTTTCCTGCTTAGAATTTCAAAACCTGGGAATTGAATTAAGAGAGCTTCAGGATTTGCATACAGTGACATTGTAAAAAACAGCAATCGCAAAAGTACATCCTTTGAGAACATCCTGATTAATTGGAGAGGAAGCGGACTTACTAGTTCTTCTAAATGGCTTGGACTTGATCGTCGACAATGTCTACTGCCAGAAAAGTGACATATGTGTTTCAAGTTGTGTGCATTGTTTCAACACCTCTTTCAAGTGCGGAGAATTGGAATCCTGCCCTGGATTAGAACTTATTTTACACACATTCAGTGGATGCGAACTTACCGCTGCCCGTTTCTGCCTGGAGGAAACCAAATTATTGAACAATCTTTTCAGAAGAATTACCATCTGGAGGATCTAGCATAGTTTTTATGCAACCATATGCCAGTCACGAGGCCATTATCATAACTGGAGAAAAGGGCCTTGTAGTTCTTTATTGAGCGGTGAAGGGAGGACATCCACGACTCTCTACAAGGACTACGATAACAAATTTTCGTGAAGACAGCAGCCAAAATTTAATTTAACTTGTTTACTCCTAAAAAGAAGATGCTGCCAGATATCTTCTACCACACCTACGATTAAGTGCAAAAGGGTTTTTGGGGGTGGAGAAATAAGCATGTTATTGGGGATGGACGAGAAGTCAGAAGAGATTAACCCAAATTACTACAAAAAGTAAACCGGAAACCTTGTAATACTGAAAAAATGTGTTAGTTGGTAACACTTTACCATGACTTTCAGCTCTTTCTATTAGTTTACACTAGTAAGTTGGTACACTTAAAAATATCTTACAAGATTTTTATTGTTGTGGATTGTATTGCAGTTGTGTTACATAAGAATGAGTTGTATCACTTTTTCCAATAGGTTATGGGCACAAAATTTTGCAAGTAGTAGGGGAGCATGAATGCCCAAAATCCTAGTGGTATGGCCAATAATTTGGTATAACACCATTGGCAGGTGTCGATTTTAACAACTAGGGTTACAGAATAAAAACTGCACTTACCGAACTAGACCTGCTGAAATGTATTTAAGATGAAGTGCCACTTAATGGAAAAAGGAATTTTTCAAGGCCAAGTCAACTCTAGTTCAGTGCATTGCTGACTCGTATCTGGAATATGTTAAGGATATGAATCAGTGGAGAAAACGGCAGAACTCGATACACGAGAGCTAACTGACAAATGTAAAGAAGGACCAGTTTGTATATGTGGAGTATGTCTCAAGGATAGGTAGACTAGGAGATTAGGGGGGGATACCTCATCACATTCCTGGATGATTATATAAACTTCACAGTAGTATATTTGTTGGAAAATAAGTCGGACGTAGCTTCTTACTTTCAGGATAAGGAAATGTAAATAAATTTGCTCTTTGTGTTGCATAAGCTTATGCAATATGTTGGCTAAGAGGATTAATGTTATGAAACTGTATCAAGTATTGCTTGCAAGTAACATTAAACCTTCGTTATTTAAATGAGTTATTATCCATGGTATATTGTGGAGTAATGATGTTTATAGGTTATACAATTTTTATTACATTTATTAATTTGCTTAACTGTATTACAGTACCTACATACTGGAAAGTTGACCAAATTAAATCAACTTCAGTGGCATAGTGTGGAGTTTTCAAAGGTGTACATTGCTTCAACAATGACTGCACACAACATTGTGTTGTCTGTGAAACCATTAGACTGGTAGGAGCAGGTATACACTCAAGCCAGTAACCTCAAAGCATATATGTAAAGCTACTGCTGCACAATTTTATAACACGACCAACTTGCCAGCAGTCAGCCAACACTAAGTGGCCCACAAATGGCAAGTCGGCAACTTCCAATCCAAGATGTGTGTGTGTACACACACACACTCAGACAAACACACATGCACACACACATGCAAACATACACACATATATGTGGTGAGTGATTAACTAAATCTGGTCCAGAAATACATCTGTCTTCCAGTTCACTACAACCATTTTGGAAGCCATAAAAAATTTATCCTTGGCAGCTTTAGTGATTCGTCGATAGCTTTTGACGTGGTAAACCACAGTATATTCTATTGGAAAAATTTCAATACTATGGAATATACTTTATAAATATAATTTTTCTAATAGAAAACAAAGAGTGGCAATAAAAAGTGATAAGGGAAATAATTTATCTGGATTTAATTATACTACCTACTACTGTTGGAATTCCTGAAGGTAGTATATTTAGGTCCCATTTTATTTTTAACTAGCAGTCCCCCGCGGCTTTGCTCGCGAGTGTTATTCATAACTGATAATATTTACTTTAATTAAAAAACCTCTTTGTACACCAGATTGGTACTTCAGTCATCAAGTGTAGAATGACAAAGCTGCTATTCTCCGTTCACTCTAAGTTGAGTTCTGAAGTAAACAAATAACGTAATATCATTGTACTTCGCTAGATTTTAATTGGCTCAATTTGTGCAGCGCGCCCATGTACTGTTTCCAACCAACAAAACTGTATACAGTCGGTATCATACGAAACAACAACGCCCTATATATTAAAATAATATTGCGTAAAAATTTCGTACATTTTATCGACATACATAAACAAAAATTACGTAGAAACTTGATAAAATATTGACATCATGTGCAATTACAGTTTATTAAAAAATTTAATTTTAATTATCAAGCCATGACTAACGATCATATTAAAATATTCCGGTACTGACATAACGAAAATTTGGTACTGCATGCAGAAAAATAGTTGTCAACAAAATGAGTTATTAAACTTACTGTAAAGTCCTCCTGGATTATTTTGTAATTCGTTTTGGAAAAATTACATTTTATAAATCACCAGACAATCTGCCGATAATTCCCGATACAGATTTTTTTTTGTAAAGAATGTTAAGTGAGATTTTTATTCTTGCCTCATAAACATCACCGCAGTTTGTTTAGTAATGAAGACATATATCCATGTTTCGAAAACCATGCAACACATTTTCACTGTTCACGTCCAGCGTCACATAACCTAATCCGCAAGCGATGTAAACAAACCGACGCGAGGACGGAACGAAATAGAGCAAGGAATTTTGGTTCGGACGAACTGGAACGGAAAATGGATACACGGAAAAACCATTCGCAGTAGCCACAGCATTGACGCGTTAATGTCCCAAAAAATACTTTGAAAAAATAAAACATTATATCTGATTGTGATATTTCTGAATTATTTTTACTGTGGTAATAATTACTGAACTAAACTTTTGGTATTTTCAGAGTATCGTACATCTCTAAATACTGGCAAGTGTACCAAGAAACTCGTACGTTTAACAGCATGTCAGTCGTTAAATAACTCGTGAATCAACTGTACGGACGTGTCGTCCGCTAACCATAATTACGGTAATAAATATATAGCATGGTAGATTGTATTTGCAACGTCTGTATATTTTAGATATTTGTTAGTAAAACTCTCTCATTAAGTGATGGAGTGGTAAATTTATATGTACACTACAGATAACAAAGATCTAATTCTTATGCAAGATCGTAGTGTACGGCGGTCGGCAGCCAATGAACATGCTTGTTTATAATTTGCTTTTTTATCCTAAAACTCAACTTAGAGTGAACGGAGAACAGTCGAGTTAACTCTGCAGCAGGATAAGTAGCTATAGCTGTACACGCGAAAAAATAGTCTTAAGATTGTCCCTGCCACTAACAGCGACTTCACCTGAGCCTTATTTATAGCAGTGCAAAGTTGACATTGTGGGGTAGTTATAGACTCTTAAATGTAAGAGGTTAGTCGTATGAAAAACGTCTGATTTAACCTGTGCACAACCATTGGGGACGGTGCCCTCAATTACATATTTTAAAAATATTCACTTGAAGTTTAATGCGATTAGAAAGTTTTTATAGGAAAACGTTTCGCGGAAACATATTTGATGCCCCAACCTTGAAATTAGGGAGATTATATGTTATGTGAGCTAATGTTGTCGAGGAACCTAAGTGGAAAGTGAACTGCATAATTAATTTTACCCTTTTTAAAAGACTACATACAAACTGCACTAATTAGATCTACCTTGCAGTTTGTGTGTCAGAATCACGGTCGTAGAAGTGCTGGACATTCGCCTATCTACCAATGTATTTTACTTGACCCCCTTGATGTGTGGCTACAGTTCACCAAGTTACTGAGAGAGAGAGTATTGTGAATCTTCGGCGCTGCAGTCAGGGCGGTCGGGCTCAAACTCCGCCCACTTAACTTTATAAAGTAAATAAAGATTGCTGGAGCCATGCTTTAGGATTATGAGCGAAGCAAATATTTTAAAATGGATAAAAATATATGTTTTAATAAATTGTTTATCTTAGTAGGAGGGAAGTGGGCGGAGTTTGAGGCCGACCGCCCTTATTGCAGCACCAAAGACATAGAGTATTATCGGTAACTTGGTGAACTGCAGCCAAACAACAAGGGGGTCAAGTTACCAGGCGAGTGTCCAGACCTGTTCTTCTACGGCTGTGGTCAGAACTGAATGTTCGCACACAGCTTTTAACGGGATTTGAGCCCAGAACGTCCCGGAATGTAGACCTGAACTACAAACAACTGCGTCACGTAACATAGAAATAATTCTTGAAAACCAATTTAATTAATATATATATATACATATATATATATATATATATATATATATATATATATATATATATATATATATATATTCATGTACTGGGCTCATAGAGGTTGTACAACACCACATCTCGATATGATAATGTAGAGTGAAACTGCTGTATAATTTATTTCTCGTTGGTCGTACTTGCTTTTCAGATAGTCTGCCTTGAAAATTTACAAACTTAGTTTTATTCTTAATAATCAAGTTATCTTATAAAGTAAAAATAATTACACATAATTTTTTAATACTTACTTAATTTTCACTCTGACTAGAACAACACCTCAATATCTCTACTGGTTAGATAGATATCATGGGTTGATAGAAAATAAATTTTGTGCTTTTTCACCCTTTTGGGTGTAGAATTTAGAATTATTTTAATTTCACATCTTAGACACTTGTATTAGTATCCAATTGAAGTGCAAATCACGACGTTAGCCCGTTCAGTCGAATCAAAATCGACAATTCATTAAAAAACACATATTACCCCTGCACAGTACTGAGAGTTAGAATTTCGAAAAATTTTAAAACCGTTTTGCGATCATTTCTGTAATCATCTTCAGGAATCAAAAATTAACTGTATATCTCAGCGGGTTAGAGAGATATCGAGGATTTATCTAAGACACATTACAGGTATTTTCACCTCCTAAGAGAGTGAATTTCGAAAAACCCTTGAATCGCATTTTATAATACTTTATTGGTGTCTCGTGGACGTGAAAAACACAATACCGCGCTGGGCTCAAGATATATAGACGATTAATTGAGAAAACATTTCACCACTTTTCACCTCCTCAGGTGGCGAATTTCGAAAATTTGTGGAATTACTTTTCAGGTATTTTAGTAAGCATCAATCTTAAACAAAAATCACATCGCTATATAAAAAATCAACAAGCATCAATCTAAAGCAAAGAGCACTTCGATATTTCGATTGGTTCGATAGATATAGAGGAATAATCGAAAACACATTTCACGCATTACAGCCCCTTAATTACAGAATTTCGAAACGTGTTGGAGTCCTGACATAGACATTTCTATCCGTAACCAATCGAAGTAAAAATCACGACTATAGTAAATTGTGTTTCAGTGATATAGACGATTCATTAAAAAAACACATTTAGCCTCTTTAAACTGCTTGGGAGTTGAATTTCGAAAAATCCTAAAACTACTTTTTGGGTGTTTATGTAAGCAATATTTTGAAGTGAATACCAACTCTCTATTTCGAAGGATTTGATAGATATCGATGGTTAATAGGAAATACATTTAAGGTCTTTTCACACTCAGAGGTTGAATTTCGAAAAAACCTGATATTGAAAAATACATATTTTTATGGGTGTCCTATTAAAGTAAAAATCACGATGATAGGCCGTCTGGTTCGAGCTCTATCGACGATCCTTCGGAAATATATTTCACCCTTTTCATCCCCTTAGAGGTCGAATTTCGAAAAAAAAAAAATCCCTTGTTAGTGCTTCCTACAACCTGAGGGGAACCCACACAAAATTTTTCACGATTCTAGGTTTAGTTTGCTGAAAGGTCATCTAGCTCAAGTATTCGAGCCACAAGCTTCACCAAACCTGGAGCTCCACTTCATGAAGTGCTAACACGTATACATGATAAATCTGCAAACATAAAAAACTACGACACATTGGTCATTATAGGAGGTTCAAACGATGTTGCCAGCAATAACTGTGAGGAAGTGGAACAGACTTTAGGTGACAACCTAGAAACAATTCAAAATAAAAATGTTCTAGTTTTCAGGCTGCCTCACAGATTTGACTTAGCTAATGATTCATGTGTTAATTTTTATGTTGAAAAAACAAACAAGAAAATTGAGAAACTATGCCAGAAACATTCAAATGTGAACTTTGTTGATATCAGCAAGATAAATCGTGACCTGCATACAAAACACGGCCTACATCTGAACAGCAAGGGCAAAGACCTCATGGTAATGAAAATTTGTGAGCTCGTATTAGCAAACAAAAAAATGAAAACAGACCCACGAAAGCCCACACTACCAGACACATGACTGGCAAAGAAAATTTGTTCTGAAAAGAGAAAGAAAACAAGAGTTCTGTAATTGGTCCGAAGCCTCTTACATTTTTGATAAGTGGACTCTGCGTAAAAATTCAACCTCGAGAAATAATCTGCAGAATTGTAACGAAAATTTTTTTGAGTCAAAATCCCAGGAAAATAAAGCAACACTGAAAAGCCAGCAACAACATCATCATCTAATCCAAATGCAGTACCATCATCAGCAGGATCAACAATAGCAGCAGTATCAATTACAGCAATGTCAAGTTCTGCAGCAGTTCAAACTTCATCAACAGCATCAGCTTCAACAACAATGGAAAAATCATCTTCAACAGCAGCAGTATCAAACTCAACTGCAGTAACAGTATCAACTCCAAAACAGAAGCAGTATCAACTTCAACATCAGCAGCTGAATCAACTTCAACAACTAGAGCAGTATCAGCTACAACAGCAACAGTGTCCCCTTCAGGAGCAGTGCACTTGCCAACGTGTCAGTGCTCGTCAGTCTCATCAGCTTCATAAGTTAAGTCCAACTTTTAGTATTGTTTACCCTGCTAACTTTAAAGAGGCTTTTTCCATTTCTCACAAAACATTAGAGGACTACGCAAAAAAAAAATGTAATGAAATACTTATTGACTTAAAAGATATAAGTGATGAGTTATCTTTAGATTTAAATGAACTATGTTTCTCAGAGCATCACCTAAGAAATTCAGAGATTTTACAGGTTAACATAGATGGATTTAATCTTGGAGCTTATTTTTGTACACCTATAAATGCAATGGGTGGTGTTTGTATATTTTTACATAACAGTATAAATTTCACTACTATTGATGTAACTTCTTTTTGTATTGAAAAAGTTATTGAGTGTTGTGAATGCCGCTTAAATACTGAGATGCTTTCGTTTGTTTCTGATAACATGTCTATTTTCCAAACAAACACAACAGTTCACCACTACAGTTATAGACGTACAAATAATATGCATGTGCCTTCAGCCTCCCTTTCTTTATACCAAAAAGGTTTCTATTACACTGCAATCAAAGTATATAACTGTCTACCACAGGAGTACAAAGACTTGTGCAGGGATAACAGTAAGCGGTTCAAGCACAAAATCAAGTCCATATTAACTATTAATGCCTTTTATTCTTTGGAAGAGTATTTCAGTTTTTTTCCTCCTTTGTTAACAAACAATGCATGTAAATCTTAGTATGTATTTTTATGCAAGAGGTGCACAGGCCTAAATGTATGTATGTATATATATATATATGTATGTATGTGTAGTACAGATATATATATCTTATATGTGAATATTGGGTGTTAATTTTGATTTCTACCTAAATGTTTGTATTTACAACTTGGGTCTATTATGTGCTTGTATGTGTGTCAACTTTACTTCCCAAATCTGTACTCAAACAAGTGTACTATGCTAATTTTCATTCTGTAATGACATATGGTGTTAACTTTTGGGGTGCTTCAACTGACAGTAAAAGAATACTTCTGCTGCAGAAAAAAGCTATTAGAATTTTATGTAACAAAAGAAATAGAGATTCTTGCAGGCAGCTTTTCATTACTGAGAACATATTAACTCTTACGGGACAATATATTTATGACTGTAATAATTTTAGTTTATTGACTGTGTTACCAGCACATATTTTTAGTGTATATAGATAAGTACCATTGTGACATGTTATATAGCCCTATGGCCAATGACTCTGCTAAGGGCTCCATGGAATGAATATGAAATAAATAAATAAATAAAGTGATTTGGGCTGCAGCTTGATATGTCAGTCAATCAGTCAGTGTTCATTTTTATATATAGAGATGTGTATCAATAATTTGCCAAAAACTATAAACTTTTGAAAAGTATTTTTATTTGCTGATGATACAAGCTTAATTATTAGTGATAATAGTTTGGAACTAAAAATAATAAGTGAAACTCCATGGTGTATTAAATTGGTTTGAAAATAATTAACTTTATTTAAATATATTTAAAACAGTATTTTTGCAGTTTCAGAGAAGTAATAAGAATATTCAACCAATATCAAATACGGTACATTAAAAAATGCTGTTATAAAAGAAGCTAATTAAATTACATATTTTGTTCTAAAAATGGAGTATCATGGTAAAAACTATAAATTACTTACAAAGCAAATTATCATTATTGTATTGAAGATATTAGAGGACAGGTAGATTTCAATACCTTGAAACTAATGTACTACGCTTTTTATCATTCTATTATGAAGTGTGGTAATGAATTTTGGGGAAATCAAAAATATAGGTAGTATAAAAATATTTAACTTCCAGAAGAAAGCCATTCGTATCCTTACAAAGATACCAAGCCTTTACTTCTCTAGAGAGATTTTTAAAATATACAAAATTCTAACAATATATGATGGATATGTTATTAGTATACTCAACTTAATTAAAAAGAATACCCAGGTTTTTTAGTATGATTAAAGATACACATCAATATTATACGAGAAAATAATATAGATTAAGAAAGATCCAACATTCTAGTACTTATTTTGAAAAGGGCCTATATTATTGTGTAATACAATTTTGTAAGTTACCAAAATTCATAGTGGAAGAAATAAATATTAGCAAAATCATGGAAAATGTTAAACAATTCTTTTAGAAAATGTGTTTTTATAGTATTAATGAGATAATAACTTTTTAAATTTAAAAATTGATATAAACTATGAGTAACATCAATAACTGTATTTTAAAATTTATTTTAATATAACAAAAATTTATGATTTAGTATGTTTGTCTGAGGTTCTGACTGATACAATCGTGTTTATTTACCAATGTTGTCATTATTAATTGCATTTATATGTTTAAAATTGTGTACATTTGTAATTTTATAATATTTTTGACCTATTCTCTATGCCAAAGTTAGACTCATAGTGGGATCTATGAAATGTAATAATATATATCAATATAAATAAACAAATATATATACCTGACCTGTTTCTGATGCCAAATCAGGATAAGATATTATTTTAGCATGTCTTACGGTTCAACTTACGGCAATACGGAAGCAGAAAGCACGTGTGTCGCTGCTGCAGCTAGTGGCCCACTGATGGTTCCGGGAGTGTTACAGAAGCAACCCATTTATGATACACGAGTGAAGTTACTGACGACATACTTTAGGCACTGTTGGCTAGGCGCAGTTCTGCAGCTTATGGGCCATGCTATGTAGGTTCATGGCTCATCAAAGGGTAAAACAGTCTGAACAATAAAGTGTAAATGAAATCAACAAGTATTTGGTCATGTGAATTGTTATTATTACCTAATATTATAGCTCGTGAACAGGAAGAGTGATGTAAAAGGTCACTTAATGGCTAGAGTATAGCTGCATGACCTGTTTGTGTAACCAAAGAGGCAATATTCTTGTCGATGGGAGTATGTTGATTTTTACTGGTGATCGATGTTATATGAGGTTACGCATAACTTGGGGCATTGCTTGTAATTTATTTTACAAAAGTGGGAGGTATTTCTGCCACTTCCGGTTTTAGTGTATGAAGGATACTTACTCTTGTGCTCCTTCTAGGTTTAGGCAGCCATGATGGGACTGCTTGTTTGGAGCGACTAGCTGAGTTCTTCGCGTATTTCAGCATCTTGTTTGGGAATCTAGGGTTCTTGTGGAGAATAACAGATGAGTCGCTGTTAGTTCTGTATACTATCTGCTGGGAGTACTCTGATTCTGATGTTTCAGAAGTGTCTTTTACGGCTTCCCAACCAGGCTTCATTTCGTGCACATTTTCAAATGGTGGTGTCCGAGAGGCTCTAGCCGATGTTACCTGTTAACATATTTAGAACCAACTAAGTCCAAATTATCCTTCTGCGTAGCACCTAGGTCACTTACTGAAGCCTGTAGTTGGAAAGATTTGGTAACATCTGACACAATCAACACTATCGCTTAAAACTGTTATAGCCCATTTTGTCATCCATTTAATTCTTACGAGCAGGCTCACATTTTTAGCAATGTCAAATGTGGATACTTGGAATACTTGACTGCAGGAAAAACACTGACAGACTCAAAATATTTAATTTGGTGCCATTTGTTGAAGAAATGGAGAACTTTTTTTAAATGGATCAAACTTAAGTATTAATTGCCTAACTATACATATAAATTTGTTTATTATATGGTCTCTAAACAAATATATTGAGTCGGTCAATGTTACAACTGCAGGAAAATATCCACATTTGACAGCACTTTGTGCTTAGAAATATCTGGTAGTTGGGTAACTAGACGACGTTATTCTTGTAGAAATTCTTGCAACTCATGGATACCTACTTTCGTTTTAATTTTCTAGTTCAAAGTGAAGAACAGTACATATTTTGGCAAGTCAGGAAAATCCCAAGGTTTACAGAAGAGGATCTCATGCAAATTTCTAAAAAGTAAAATTACTTCACAGTTAAAGTGAAATTCGCTACCCTCTCTACTTACACACAGGGTTTGTTTGAACTGTAAAGAGCCATATTCACATCCCATCTACAAAATGTTTGCCACTTGTGTGTTTATGAAACTATAGATGTGTGCCACAAGGTTAGCAATGACAGTTGCCAATATGGCTTCTGTATCGCAGTGCTACATTATGAAGCTTTTCAGTTCATATCA
The DNA here is from genome assembly GCA_003012365.1 of Medauroidea extradentata. Taxonomy (NCBI): domain Eukaryota; kingdom Metazoa; phylum Arthropoda; class Insecta; order Phasmatodea; family Phasmatidae; genus Medauroidea; species Medauroidea extradentata. The sequence goes on from PNEQ01054809.1 coordinate 22,119, forward strand.
AACTTTATCAATAATACTTGGTGGCAGTTGTGCCAGTTATTAAATTTAATATGTTGTAATATGGCATTTTTTTATATTCCGCCAAAATTATTAGCCTAATGTCTGTTACTAATTAGGGATCTTCGGCTGGAAGTGCGTCCCTAATATTCATCCTCCAACAACGATGGATTTTTCTGTTGTATGGATTTCGCTGCTATATTTATAAATACATTGAAACATTCTGATGAATTCTTCAACCTGACAAGCATCATCTTCAAATGTTTCAGATTTAATTCACGAGCTCGAGCTCACCTACCAAGTAAAACAATTCCAAATTTAAAACTGCTCTCCATAGTTTGGCGGAGAGCTGCGGCAATAGAACACTGAAACAGGAACTGATTCCGGAGGATAATACTAGAACTTACATTGGAAAAAGAAATTTTAGCTTTAAGACAGGCAAAACTACAAATCGACCAGTCAGCATTCCTACACTAAACATCATCATCATCTGAAAGAGCATTGTTACATTCTAAAATCATGTTTAGGAACTCGCTGTCTTCATTTTCCAGGCGAACTAATACATAATGGAGAGAATGGCCAATCAAGAAAGTGCTAGTGTTGTGGGTTACGACTGTATAAGCAGTCTAGGGGCCCTGATTGAAATGCTGTACGTTTTGGTTGCAACAGTCAAGGCAATTGGGCCGCAGTTTACAGAGCCGACAGAATTAGAGACCAGGGTAGAGTGTACAATGTTTCAGATGAAAGGGAATCATGGCAAGAGGCCTGTGAGTTCTTTCTATGTTGTTTAAGTCTCATCTCGACGATATCAGTAAACTGACATCTTCAGTTTAAATCCAAAATCCAATACTAGTTTGCAATTCCTAATTGACATGGAGACTGATATTACATGCTTTTCTCTTGAAAGTGTACCCCCACAGCTGGTAACCCAATTATCATAAAGTGAAAAAATCATTTCGGTACCAGGTGAGCATATATTGATAGTGAGAGGATGTCTGGGGTTTGGTCTTCTTGTTAGGTGTAAGGCCTGTACAGTGAGGGTGAATCGGGTCTCACGACACCCATATTAAGTAAGGTAAGCTTAAGAAGGTTTGGAATAGTCTACTTCAATGGATATGCACATTATCTCTTGTTGATAGTCCGGAAGCTGGGAATGGAGGATCACGATAGTTGAGTTCCCAGGTTTAAGAAATGGTTGGAGAGGATAAAAATGCACGTAGAAATTCTTCTAAAAAAAAAAAAAAAAAGTAAAACCGAACACCATATGTGCAATCGTTGCCTAGAGTTGTCTCTCTACGTTTGCTGTGCAAGGACAAAACAGAATTAAGTAGGTAAGTTAATTGGCCAGTACTAAGTCTATGCAACTGGTACAACCGATTATAATTGTCCTTAACATGAATCAGTACGTATATCTGGTGACTACTGAGCACTACTATACACATCATCACTAACGTTAAAACCATACTTGCTCAAGCTTAGTTTGACAACAATTCAGCTTTTTACCAGCTGCTGGTTTCTGAAGAGGTAGCAATTATCCCTTAGAAGAGTCTGTCATTAGACATTTGCAGAAGTGATTGGTAGGTTTGGCATTCTGGAAGTAGTGAGGACAGATAGTGATACTATACTCAGTTATTGTCAGCAAAACATCGAGAATTCTCATCGTAGAACACCGTCTCATGAATAATAATGTAAGACCCACACTTCTGTTGTTGCTACCCAAGTTGTCCCCGAAAGTGGAATACATAAGGATGTGAAAAAAGTAAGAATTCTACACAGGTAGACAGGCATAAAAGTGGAAACGTGGCATGAGAACTAGAGGATTTTAAAGTAGGTCAGTGGTGTGCATTAGTGACCTGAGGGGAAATGGCAAGAAAAATTCAGACCCAGGTTCTATATCGTGTGCACCAGTAGAAAGAAAGGGAGAGGGAGAGAGTTACAGGAACAACAGAGGGTTTCACACAAAGAGGCTGTTGTATAACCAAGAAAGGAAAAGGAATTTTCGGTGTTTAACAAGGAGTATTTTAATTTTTTATACCTTTTAGGAAAGGGAACTGTCGGCAGGCGTAAACAGGTAGGAAAGGCAGAGTGAAGAATGTTTCAAAGGGTTTGAGATTGGTAGTAGAGCTGAGTCTACAGAAATTACGTGCAAGCATGCTTAATCAATGAAGGGTATTTCGAAGACAGTGATACAGAGATCTGATAGGTAGGTGAATTTACCAGTTTGAGTGACTGTTACATAATAGTGGAAGCTGAGAAATGGTGCATTAAAGTTTGGTATTATGTGACTGGTTAAGTGCAGTTTATAGTCGTATTTAGATGACCTAAGAACTGAGGTAGATGTGTAAACTTTGAACTCGCCCTATGGTAGTGAAAATCAGAAAATATTAGAGCAAGAACTGTTTAGTATGTTAAAATTATTTTGTAGATACTAGACAATACACTATTGATTGCTACGGTGTCTTTAAACTGTAAGGTACTATGAGTGGTAGGAGAATGTTTTATACATGTGTGTTTTTTAACTGTAATGCTGGTTTGCCGATCTTTCCGAAACTATTCTCACCGAGACAAACACTATTTCCAGTGACCATTGAAACTGCCCTGATGATGCTGTCAAAACTAAGTAATTTTAGTGATTTTAGCAGTAACGGAACACTGCCATCATATCCAGACTCATTAATGCAAGTTATTAGCATTTCAAATATTATCACTGAATATCAGAATAATACATGAGTGAACAAGTTACAGAGTTTGTGTTGAGGATGCATTTCGATACACAACCAGTGATACAAGACAATAAGATAATTAATCTTACTAATGTACATGAAATAAAAAAATTACCGTTCCTGCCATGCAGTGTCAAGTAAATACAAATCAAATATTTTTAATGTTACTCATAAAAATGTAAAATATTTATAATATCCTATTTAGGATACTCCAAATGCTAATGCAAAACCATGATTAAAATGTTTGTGAAAGTGAATAAAAATATTACCATTATACATGGTTGATGCCTATTGGTCAGCAACGAAACTGAGTTGGCAGGTAAGATCTTAACTGTAATATTTATGGCACATTCAGGCAACACGCTGCGATGTCCCATATGCAATGTTGCCTGTTTACTGTTCCTGAAATGTCCAAGTAACATGATGCAGAATCCCATCTGGAATGTTGCCTGTGTAAAATTTTTTTCTGGCACATGCAGGCAATGTACTACGAGGCTCCAACTGCAACATTGAAGGTTTAACGTTTCTGTCAGATGCATGCTGTGTGTTGCGAGGTCCCATATGCAACGTTGCCGGGGTAAAGTTTATGGCATGTGTAGACAGCATGCTAATGACTCTGACAAACTTAGAACAGTTCCCTTTTCTACTGTCAGCACCGAAACGACTGGCCAGTAAAGTTTATTTTAGGAATGCCAAATTGTCAGGGTAGTCTTTCAGTGAAAGTTAAATGGGAACATTTTTCAGCAGTATTTCCCATGAGACAAAAATCGTTATGCATCCAATGGGATTTTTAGATATTATTGACATCACAGACAATATTTATGTTTGCGATGTTATTTGTACCGTAAAACATGTTTGCAAGTTGTAACGTTAATAAATTGTGAATACATTTCGCAAGCACCTGTACCAACGACTTTTAATGTCACTTCTTTCGCAGCTGGCTTGTTTCGTTTCCACATTACACATTTTTTTTAAAGAGTGATTATGTTGGGATTCTATTTATTTCGTAATATGGGAACACTGAACTTTTAGTTTATAGTCTTTTGTGAGACTTAATGCAGTATTTATAATCTATTGATATTATGTTAGCAGTTTATACAAATCACACCTACCTCAGCGAACACTGAACTGGCAAATCATACCTACGGCAATTAAATTTATTACAGAGTCCTATTCATTAGCTCACAATTATTTAAATAATTAACATATTACTATCTGATTTGCGACTTGCTGAAAGACAAAAGCCATGTGTGCATTAAGCAATGCACTCATAAATACCATGTTACACAAGTTGCAAAACTTACGCAGTTTAAAAATAAAGCATCACTAAAATAAAACTAGCAAACATATAAAACCTATACTACATGTAGGGTAAAACTTCAGATTGAACCTGGAGAGGAATCAACTCGGAGTGAATATATAGCGAACATGGAATGTCGAAATGTGTTTATGGTAAATATTACAATCTAGATTGAACTACGAAGAAGAGCGAATTGGAGTCAATCTGGACTGAAAAAATAAATAATTCGATTTATCGGCGACAATACGAAGCAAAGAACAGATGGTGAACGAAAAATAATTGTTGCTCCAAATAAGGCTTTTCTTCACGAGACGTTCCACTTGTCTGGTTCTGTTTCACTTTATAAAAGCTGTTTCGCTTTACAAATACTTGCCTTTAGGATTTTATATGTAGTTATAATTTATTCTCTGTTATTTTTTAACCTAACTACAACACTTAACAACACAATATGGCGGTAACTTGGCCCTGCGCATTTTCTTTTCAGTCCAGTCTTGTTTACAGTAAAATCTGTAAAATCTCTATTCTGAATTCTACATGCCAGTCCATCTTAACACGTGGAGTGGATTATCTCGCTTCACTCCTACTTCAGTCCACAACAAAGTGTTTATAGTAAAATTTCAATCTGGATTCCTCAGTCCACTCCAGGTTCAATCCGGATTGAAACATTACCGTAAACTGCCTAATTCACATATTTTTTTTCACATCACGTCACTCGTCAAATCACTTAAGCCTGATGTTTTCCGTTTGCGGCATACATGATGTAAAAACAGAACTGTCGAAAAAAGAAAAGGTTCCAAACATTATGCTGACACTTGTGTTAAAAAAATGCAACTTTCAATAAACGAAGTACGTCAGTAATTGTTCACGAACACCACCAGTTAACAAAAATTAACACTAGCATCCACAATGCAATAACTCCATGACAATAACTGACGTTTGTTTTTACCACACTCTAGAACACAATTAACACATATATTCTTGGAAAGATAATTTTGTGACGTTTTCCTTTGAAGCTTGGAAACTTCACTTCCAGTATCCTTGCAAGTGTGAGAAGGCTACACAATTTGAGGTTACGAGAAACGTAACACACTTGTTACTTTTGGTGCGAGAAATTTTCCTCACAATCACGAAAACTTAGCGAAAGAAGATTCCAAACACAATTATTGTATTCTAACTTAATGTCGTTTGAAACATTCTTGTCAAAAATATGATTGATACCCAAAAAATCAAGGTTACTTGTTCGCAAATGATGCTCGCCGACTCATTTCCTATTAGGCCTAATGTTTTAGTTACCCATCATGCCTTGTGTCGTCGCTCGTCTGTTTCTGTTAAGACTGTCCTACCTCCTACACATAAGCTCAGCGATTTTTTTTATCTGGCGAGCCCCCATATCCCGTTATGCGAGCGTGTACCCCGTCTCAGTCTATGTGTATCTCCGGCATGCATTAGTAACGAATTATGACGCAAGGAGGGATTGAGTGCGTCTCATGGCTAAGCCTTATACGCCTTAGGTAACATGCAAAGTATTAGGGAGGTCGCGGTCCTCATAGGCTGAGCAGAGTTTTCTGGAGGCATGGCTGCAATTGTGGCCATGCACTCACCCCCGAAGAGAGCAAGACTAGAATAGAATATATATTTACTGTTCTGTAGAGCATTTACATAATACAGAACTCGTCAAAATTAGTTTACTAATATACATAAATATGTACCTATATAAATACAAAATCAGTAATAACAAAACAAATCTTACTAATAGGTGCTACCAATGATGTATAATAGTAAAAGTAACACAGAAATTGATAAGATCAAACAAGCAAGATTTGATATACACACAAAAACACAAAAAGAAAGTACAGTAGAAAACACATATACATGATTTTTTTACTGGTATGAATGTAAACAAAATTCGTCAGTACTATAAAAAGATTTTTCTACAAGAAACTCAAATAGTTTACATTTAAATAATGAATAATGAGCAACATCTTCAAGGTTGCTGACAAATTATTAAAATATCTTATAACAGTGCTATTTAGCGATTTAATGGTTTTTACTTTTTTGACTGCATGAAGATGAAAGTTTTGATTTGCACGTGTATTATGCTTGTGAATATCGACATTCTTACAGTATTTGTGTTTATTTTTATAAATAAAAAGTAAAGTTTTAAAAATATATATACATGGTACAGTAATAATATGGGCAGATACGAAGGTTTTGCGACAGCTGTCAGAACGCATCATGTTTAAAATAATTCCAATTATTTTTTTTAATAATAAAAATTGATTGTAAATTTGGTTTGTTTTGCCCCCAAAATATTATCCCGTAACTGATATGTGAATAAACATAAGAAAAGTAAGCAGACCATAAACACTGTTGAGTTGATATGCGTGCAAGTACTTTCAGCATGTAGCATGTACTGTTTAACTTTTTTTGTAAACTATTTGTGTGATCTTTCCATGATAAAGAACTGTCAATTACAATGCCAAGAAATTTAGTATGATCAACAAGCTTTACTTTGGTATTATTTACCAAGATTTCAGGTACCTGAGGTCTGAGTTTGGATGAGAAATACATGCAATTAGTTTTATCCAAGTTGAGTAACAGTTTATTAGATGAAAACCAAAAGTTTAATGTTAATATAGTATTGTTTGCCATATCACCTAGAGTTTTGCCTTTATTGGATCTGATTAAAATGTTAGTATCATCTGCATAAGAGATGATGGGCACATTAGGTAGTTGTAGATTCATATCGTTGACATATATTACAAAAAGAAGCGGTCCCAAGACACTGCCCTGTGGGACTCCTACGTTTTACAACCCTAATTTCAGACACAAAGGATTCTACAATATTTAACTAATTTTTTCTGTTAACTTGAACTAGCTGTCTTCTGTTAGTTAGATATGACTTTACCATGTTATTTACAGATCCCCTGATACCAAGATTATGAAATTTATCTAACAAGATTTGGAATGCTTTCGACAGGTCAAGAAACACACTAAGCATGTCCTCTGACCTGTCTCTGCACTCAGTGACTAGTTCGACAAACTCACCAATAGCTGACTCTGTGCTCCTACCCTTCAAAAAACCATGTTGAGTTTTAGGCGCGCCATCCCAGGCAGGGCCCTGACAAGGGCTTAGCCACATCGACGTCCAAATTCCGACACATTCGAGTTCCCCACGCAATCAGCTCTCCACTGCCTGTAAGTTCCAGAGGGCGGTTCGCACACTTCGCCTGTTTCAGCACCTCGGTCCCCCGCCAACCTTCGCCGACAGACAGCTTCCAGTTGCTTGCCAATCTTCTTACGAGCCACTCAGCCTGCCGCACCGACGACCCGACAGCGCAAGCGCTGACCAGTTGGTCCATGAGCTGGTATTTGAATATTCCCATCAACACCACAACATGGTGCTCCCATATCCGCCATCCATGGGACGCGCTCTATAGCAAATGGTCGCTGCCTTCCCTTCCACATGAGCACATCACCCTTCACGAGCTGCACACCTTCGTTGCTTATAGGCGCGGCAAATCCCGGTGCGCAGCACCGCGAGAGCGTAAGCTCAGCAAGAAGTGATGTAATATATATACTCCAACCCAGACGCCAAATCCTTGCTCACCAGTTACTGGCCAGATGTGACACTAAATCAGTGGTTTCAGTGCTGTCAGTGTAAAAAAAAAAAATATGGCCATGGTTAGACCAGCAAGATGATGTCATACAGGTAATGTCCAAAAATTCACGTTGATACATCATAATTATGACATAGTTTTAATGCCACCGGTACCAGATTTATACCTACTTGAAACATTCGGGCAGTCGAAAATTATCATTGGTTACTGCTGACCACTTTGTTTCCTGGAAGTGCTTTATTTTGTGGCTGGGGGATGTGACACCTTACTGATACACATCCTCGGAGAGATCCATGGTGTAACGTGGTTCGTGTAGTGACCACTGTACTGCCTTTTGCCCATTTAAGTAACCGTATAACTCAGCAGCATTCCACTAATTCCACTAATACCCACTCCAGTAACTGCCCACACAGCCAACTGAAACCACCCAGTAAGAACCCTCTAAGCTGGTGACAGGAGTTTAACCCCTTCGCTGCTATGGTGGTACTTTATGCGCATCATATGCTAAAGGCGAAAGTATTCGCCAGGCATACATCGCATCGCCTATGATAAAGATGGCTATATTCGTCTGTGCCATTTTCCGATTCACTGCTACATGCGTATTAACTTATCCGCATCTAAACACATTCAAGTAGCTGCTTCCGGTACTTCAGATGTGTCGCTTGTGCATTACTGAGTTCGTTGGTGTCTTCTGGATACAATTACTTTATTTTATCGTCATTAGAGGGTGCTAGAATCCAGTCACGCATTCGGGTGCACGACTACGCAGGACGAATTCCGAGATATTACAGTCTACTATTTTTTCGATCATTTGTTTCAATCTTAGACATTATTTCGTCTGATCGCCAATATATTGCGTTGATATAAAATTGTTACTGCATACTCAACAGTTTTCTCGGTACTCGACCATTTACTTTGTTGACATTCTAATGCCATTTTACGCGACGTTTTCGTGACGACTAGGCACAAAACTTAATATGAAAATTGCACGTTATATTATTATTTCAGTTTATTTACGTATTTACGATTTATTTTGATGGTTAGGCCAACTTACTGTGGCTTTATATAATATTTGTATGTCATTTATTCGTTTCATGTGCCATTGTTAATCCGATTGACTTCGCTCTGCAATGGTACGAAAAAAAAAAAAAAGAGGAATTATTGGCACTGCTGCAAGAAAGTGATGGCGATGATTTGAACAGATTTTTTTTTGCACGGATTATGGTTGGTAATCAGTTAAGTTGAGGTGTTCACCACAATACCTCATTCCTCCACATCTTGGGCTACAGCTGACATCAGACGTTTTCCCAGTTCGCCTTCGGGAAGCAGTGAAAGTGAAGACGGGTAAGATAACCCAGCAGTAAAAGATGGAGATTGTCGGACATGATTTGGCGACATCAACAATTTGTGCCTTCCAGTCATAACCTTGACAACACTTATTATGGCAACCAAAGCAGTATGACTGAGGCAGAAACACTTGCAGATTTATTTATGTATTATTTTTTTTTCAAAAGAGCTGACGGAGTTTATTGCAACAGACACCAACAAAAATTTTTATTTCACTGTTCAGGAAACCCTTGCATCTGAGCATTCCCGCTTCAATGAAATGGGAGAACACAAAATTGGGAAGAAACATGTGTGCACTCAAGTAGTGTGACAAGAGAAATGTTCATTCTGACTGCATGCCAAAGTAATGAAATGTTGGAAATTCAGCGAAAGACTGGGAAGAAAGGGATGAAACCAAAGTGTGTAATTGAGTACAATGAGAACGTGGGAGCAGTTGACCACTCCGACATGGTTATTAGCTGCATCGAGTCTGTGCGGAAATCAGTATAGTGGTACAAGAAAGTTTTCTTCCATCTCCTGGACCTTGCAGAACTGTATGCATAGGCCTACATTCTGCATAAAACTGCGGCTGGAGAAAATTTACCGACTGCAACAATAAATACGAAGCACTGCTCTCCGACTTGCGCCTGTGCAGAATGGTGTGTGCACAGTTCAAACGAGCCAATAGCATGGTACTATCATCTACTACTTCATACTCTTTGGTGAGTACACAATCTTTCATCGTATTCCTAGCATTATTAGACTATTGATACATTTTTTCACGTCACATTTCAAAAACTGGTAAACTATTTTATGGTTATAAATATACTCTGTTTCATATAAGTTTGGATAAATTTGGCAGCAACTTATGGGCAATAATTTTCAGTATTTTGTGATTTGTTGCACAATGCAAGACATTTTTAGCTCTAAAATGAACCTGAGAATTCCATTTCAGCATTTGTGATGCAGAGTTTGTCTTGTGTAGTGACACAAATAACAAAATGGTACAAATTATTGCCCATAAGTTGCTGTCAAATTTATCCAAACTTATGTGAAACGGGGTATATTTGCCATTCATTATTTGTAAATCTGTAAAACTATTAATATTTGTCAAGTGGATATTTTATATAGTTAAAATGACAATTGTAAGTGCAGATTGGGGTACGAAAAAGTAACATAAAATTTTCGATATATCGAATTTTAACCGAACGCAACTGTAGGGGCGATGCAAAGATGTTAGAATGGTCCAGATGGAACATATCGCCAGGAGTATATAATTAAAAATCTGAAAAATATTAATTGGAGGTGTGTAAACAGGGCTAAAATATTGAGTTTTCAACCTAAAACATAAATTAAAGAGCATAATACATTAACATACCTTAAAAATATAATGTGTATATTTGAGGTTAAAGCAGTAATTCGATAATTAAGGGGGTGAAAAGGGGTGAAATGTGTTTTCAAAGAATCCCTGATATCTCATTATCCGGGAAAGCTATCATATTTTTTTTTTTACTTCATGTTGTCCAAAGAAATTCATTTTTGCGAATGTTTCGATTTTGCGAAATTCGAAAATTAAGGGGGTGGAAAGCCGTAAAATATGTTTTACACTAATCCGTGATTTCTCCTAAACCATTTCAGATAGTTAGGTGATTTTTCTTCTTTAAAATGATGCTGAAGTAAATATATAAAAAGTATTTTTAGAATTTTTTGAACGTTGTCCTTGAAAGCTCTTAATAAAATAAAACATGTTTTTAATTAATCCCACTTATCTCCTAAATCAGTGGAAATATTGAAATTGTTTTTGCTTTAAAATATATCTTACGTAAATATACAAAAAGTAATTACAGGATTTTTCGAAATTCGTCCTTGAAAGTTGTTAAAAAAATTAAATGTGTTTTCAAATAATCATCTGTACCGCTTATACCCGTTGAGATATCGATATGTTTTTTTATAAGAATGAAGCTTACATAAATATCTACAAATCAAATTCAGGATTTTATGAATTTCGAAAATTAAGGACGCGAAAAGCAGTAAAGTGTTACAGCCTCTGAAAAAAGAGAATGATTACGGATAAATAATTCAACACTTGTTTCTTTTTGTCAACTTCATAAATAAAACCTCTTTGGACTGTAGCCTGCACATACGAAAGAATTATCACCCCCTGCCTTTAAGCATTCACTCAGGTATTGTATAAAGTTTGTGGTGTCGGAGGGGTGGGGTTACGGGTTCGTATTCCGTGCAAGACTTTGCGATGGGAATTACTATGACATCATACGATCATATTGCGGGCGCTCTTTACACTGAGCTAAGACAATTTATAGTTCACTGTTATTGAATATGCTAGCTGTTAAATGCCTTCATCACATATTTTATCCAGAGTTACTGCTTAAAATACATAATTTCACGCGGGCAAAGCCGCAGCCGGCCAGCTAGTATTATGATAAAATGGAAACTGTTTGGTGTTTGTTTTATATTGCAACTTTGATATTCGAAAGAAAAATTGACGTTATTATAAATATACGTTTAATTTAGAAATTATATTTGTTAATTTGTAATTGAGTTTGAAATTAAAAAAAGTGCATAGTAAAATGATTTCCAGTCCCTGTATTTTTTATTTGTCTTCTAAAGCGAAAAGCACAAATTTAAAGTAAAGGTAATGAATGAGTAAATTTATGTACAAATGAAACTTGGCGAGATAAAAAAAATTGGAATAAGACTCTGCTCTCACTTAGTTAGTAAAACACGTGTTTGTATGTATGTGTGTAAACTTATTGAAACATGATTGGAACACAATTCATTTGGTTTCCCGAAGCTTGTGTTTCATTTAAGACTTGTTCTCTTGTTCACTGAGATTTTCAATATTATTATCGTATTTATGAGACATTTTTTAGTGTGTGCATGTGGGAAACTCAATAATCCACATCTGGGCCCGGCCTGCCTCTGTCTCTCGGAGGCGTTGGTTATTTTAGGGTGTCAGGCTTCGAGGTGACTGGCGTGTCCTAGGGATGAATGTTGTAATTGTTCTTTATTTTGACGTTCAATATTTATGTCTTTATTGTTATTTTATGTTTTTTTTTGGTATAACAGTATTTGTTGATTTGTTTGGGTTTAACATATTCCTTGGGTGGGATTATAGCATCCTAGTGTATGTATTTTGAAGAAAAAAAAATTAGTTTCGGTTTGTTTTAAGACATTTATCATAATTTTCTATCACAGATGAATCTCTTTATTTGTTTTTGTGTAAATTTTGGCTCATGTATCTACTTTTGCCATTCCAGCTATGTTATACTTATGTTCTTCATCTTCTTGGTTACCTTATTACAGTAATACCGTACATCTTAAATACTGCTCAATAACTATATATGATGCGGACATGCCACGATTACACACTATTAATGCCTTATTCCAATTGACTTCTCTGGGGGCGCTCTCGGAACGACCTGTTAACTGGCAGAGGGTACGTGTGACGTGATTGCTCGCGACGACTGCATATTGTTTATGCTCTAACAACTCGAATATACCACATTTGCAGTGCAAAACAAACAAACAATTTTTACCATAAAATTCTTAAAACTCAGATGTTGATAATATAACAAAATTAAAATCTACGAAAATCGGAAAGAAATTTTCAGTTGAACTTTTCTTTTCTGCTAGTAAATATGTATGCAAATTATTAGGCTAGGCTGACTTTATTTTCGTTTTAGCAACAAACAATGCATTTTCAAAACATTAATATTCACCTTATGTTACCTGTTACACATTATTCATGAGCTAAATTAACAAACGACTGCTGACTTTCCATCCCTGCAAATAGTTTCTCCTTGTTTACATAACCAGTGATCACCGCCATATTTGCACGGAAATGCAGAACTGTCTCCAGAGACCAAGCGGAAAAAAATGTGTGCGGTGCGCACTCGGCGTGTGCGACTTTCAAATGGAATACGAAAATCCAAACGCTCTCGCAGCGAGTATCAGCGACTGCAATACAAGCCAATCGTTCAGAAAGTTATATTGTTACCCTGTTGCATGTTGCGATGTCACGGTAACCCCTTTGAATTCTGGTGTTGTTTTTGAGAAGAAAAATACTTATTATTATGACTACTTACATAAGATCTCTTTCGACTTAAGCTTGTTGCAGTTGCAATATGAGATTTTTGACTTTGGACAATACTTTAAAGACTTGTGTCAGTGCACGAAAGAAGAATCACATTCTCCAATTCACTCTTCTTTTGACCAAAATATTTTGTTTGGCTGTACAACTTCAGAACATTTTTTTGGCTTTCACAACTGTAGATTAATTCAACTCCCTCACCCTTGTTGCCTTCCGGCTCTCAGTTCTCAGTGGCAAAAAAAGACGAGCCATACATTTTGATGACCAGTTTTTGAAAACTGTACATGGAAATTTAGATGAAGATAACAGTAGATAGGTTTGTACCTTCGGGAACAGGGACTGCGGGGCAGTGGCATTGTGGTGTAATGACCTTGACCTTTGACCCCAACGATGTTAGGCGGCCAATTTGGATGATGTCGTGGTGGCCATATTGGAAGATATCACTGCGGCCATCTTGGATTACATCACAGTGGCCATCTTGAATGATGTCACTGTGGGCATCTTGGATTTGACATTGATCTTTGTCCGCCATATTGTATCCATCTGCCATCTTGTGCTTATTCACCCTCGGCAACCTTCAGTTCGACCTTCGAAAAAAACCGCCAGAGACACTGCTACTTGCTTTTCGAGTTGGCTACCAGAGGCACTGCTGTCGCCACCATATTGGTTATTTCAGCCAACTGTTAATCGACTTGCTCGATATACCATACTCATTCGATTATTGGATTCTTGTGTCGCCTACTAGGCAATGCTAGTGTCTCACTGAGGGCCGAATTCAGAGTCGTTCTTCGAAATAGCTGACAACACCCATTCATCTGGCAACCTCTCCACCTCTTGTACTTCCAAAACGCCTTTCGAGTGACTGTCAGCTGAAAGCCTGTTCACATCCACTTTTGGTACAGATCTGGCAACACTGCGCAACATTTCCTCATTTTGAAATGAGCACAGTGCGTGTAGGAACACATCCTATCTTACATCTACAGTCGTTTGTCTCGTGTTCCGTCGTAAATATCATGCATGCTCGTTTACTTTAGGAGAAGCAGAGCTTTGACTGTTACCATTTAAATATATAAAAAATTCCTACAGTAACAGGTAGTTGAATTATTGCACAATGACTACAAATAATGTAGGTCTGCAGTAGTTTAATATGAAACTGTACACAGGCAATTTTGTAAAGTATACAAAGTAAAAAGAACTAACAGAAAATATGTACATGAAGTAAGTTGGAACTGGAAAGAACATTGACATGGGGTCTGTTAAAAGAAGTTGGGGGAAGAGTGGGATCACTAGTATGTGATATTGTATTGTTTTATAATTTACTTACGCCTCATTAAAGTCATTAATTGCATATGCAGTTTAACACAGCATCAGATAAAGTATAATATGTCAATCATTCGGTACATATTGTTAAATTTAGTAAGAATAATCAGTTGTCAATGTCAGTGTTAGTTGTCAGATCAAATCACTTTATGTGAAACATAGTGTAGATAACATTAAAATGGGGTAGTTTTTCCAGTGACGGGTGATCATTTATGTGACCCATTAATATTTTTTTTACCTCGTGCAAACTGAAGGCATCTTCCCGAACCAAACACAACTTTTGTGAAAGTGATTTTTTTACACCACGAAGCTGTACTCTCAGCGACGTGAAATGTGTTTTTGAATGTGACGACACTAATAACCTTCGGCGTATACAAATTTTGTTCCACATGGACCATTACTTTTTCCACCATAAGTAAATGTTTAGTTCAAGGTATAGCATAGTCAAATTTTCTTTAAAAATTCATAACATTTAGAAGGTTGTGAATCTGATTTTTACAAGTTTGGTTTATTTGGTAGGTCTTGGGCGCCTATATCACCAACCTCTTTATTGACGTCTACTCCCGGAACAGCCTGTATAAGTGCGAATTCCCCAATCTCACCAATCCCGAGTTCTGAGTCAGAAGTCTGGAATTGGGAACTGTGAGTTCCAAGTGTGAGGCCCGAGTGCGAGCTGTGACCCAACGAGGGGGAGTGCAAGATGGGGGTTAGTGTAGAGGACAGAGTTAGAGACAAGCGAGGCTGTAACTTTACAACCAGTTGAGTGCGACCTGGTGGAGTATGTTTGACAAGAGACCTGCATATCCTGTGGACTGAAGTATGAAGAGACTGATTTAACTGCACAGAGACGCGAATGTAAATAGTAGGGCTATGTGGCAGACATTATTTTTGGGCGAGAGAGAATCTTTTGTTGTAAATTGGTACCTGCGTACAGCAACAGATAATTTAGGAGTAAATGGGGGCCTGAATAGTAATTAAAGTACGAAATAAGTAGTAACTTAGTAAGTTTTTCTTCATATAAATTAAGATCTCCATCACTTAGGAATCCAAATATATTTGATGCGACTAGCAAATATTGTAGCAATTATTAAAATTTTAATCACAGTACTTTCAAACTGTTGAAAGGATGTCTGACGATGCCCACATAAGAAATTCCTTGCTCCTTATCAGCGGGGAAAATTAACAATTTTTTTATTTAACACAGCATACCAACTGTTCAGAAACTCGGTGCCTAAACTGCAGATACAGATTAACTGTACAACATTGTAATATTAAAGTTTCATTCACATTGTATCCAGAAAAAATATTTTTGTATAAATTAATTGTATCCAGAATATTGACATAAGTTTGCAGCACTCAGAGAATAATATGGTACTGCTATGTATCTTTGATAGGCTGTATACAGGGTGCGGAAATGTAGGGGTGGCTTGGGGGTACTAAAACAAGTATTTTGAAGATAGGAACTATGGGTCTCCGGCTTACCGTTAAGTTGTTACACGCGTCCGAAGTTACGCGTCATGGATTGCCTACTTCAGTGCGCGCCTTTGTTTACATCTGAGCCAGCGCTGTGAGCCGTCAACACCTGTGCTTTATTGCCGATTCTTGACGTGTGAATTAACATAAAGTACTCAGAAAAATAAAAAAAAAAAAAACAAAAAAGAAAACGTTTTACCCGGGTTGGTGTTTGTAATACAAAAAGGCAAAAGTTTACGATAAATGTTCAAAGTTTCTTCCACCGACATCCCGGCAATGTTCACATCGACGTAACATTGATTGGCGAACACGTTAGAACACACCGGCCATGTCGCTAATTTGGTGTACTGCTTTCTCGATTCCGGCTACTAAATCTTCCTTGCTTTCAACAAGGGTCGCGTAAACAATGTCTTTGATAAATCTCCACAAGAAAAAATCAAGGGGCGTTAAGTCAGGGGACAGTGGGGGCCACCTCACCGGTCCACCCCTGCCGATCCACCTGTCACCAAATTCTTCTGTAAGATGAGCACGCACTGCCTATGTAAAATGGGCAGGACAACCATCGTGCTGAAACCGCACATTTCACGATGCACATTTAACGGCACTTCTTCCAAAAGTTCTGGTAGCACCTCTTGCAGAAAAATTAAGTAGTTCGCACCGTTAAGCCTTGGTGGGAGAATGTAAGACCCAATTAACTGATCGTGCACTATTCCCGCCCACTAGTTGACAGTACAACGTTCCTGGTGTCCACGGGTGCGCGTACCATGAGGATTTTCGTAGTCCCATAAATGATTATTATTGTGGTTAAAAACTCCCTCTCGAGTGAATGACGCCTCATCCGTAAACAAGACCAGAGATGGAAATCTTGGCTTTTGGGCTCTCTGTCCTAAAAACCAGTTATAAAAGTGAATCCGAAGAGGGTAGTAATTTGCACGCAATGCCTGCACTTCTTGAAGACGGCATGCATGCAGACTGTTTTCGTGTAAAACATTCCGAACTAGGCGTCGATCAACACCCGTTTCATGAGCAACTTTCCTTGTGCTGGTCGTCGGCGTTTCTTCAGATTCATGAAGTACTTGTTCGTCAAATTCGGGAGTACGAACTTGTCTGGGTGCTCCGACGTCATTTCGTGTCCCGACAAATGATCCGGTGTCTCGCAAACGCTGGTCATTATTAGTGCCCGGTAGTTTTCGCGAAAAGATTTTTGCCCCACTTTGTTTCAGTGTCTTACGTGTACACCTGCACCTCAACTTCATGATTATTAGCAGAGTGGTTTTGTGCAGAGTTATTATTCATTTGACTGTGCCAGTAAATACATGGTTAACTGTGACACATCACGTCTGTGATTTGCGGGTTTAAATTCCACACGGTGGGAGTTACGGCATCCAATTACTGACTACAAAGCCGAGATGCAGGTGCGCACGTAAGGCACTGAAACAAAGTGCTGCAAAAATTTTTTGGCGAAAACTACCGGGCCCTAGTCATTATTCGTGAATATTTGTCTGCTCGGAAGTCTTCTGTTTGCGAATTGTTGTTGATACATCCTACACGCCTCCGCTGCGTTGCCGCGAGCTGCACCATAAGCTTGCTGCATGTCCGCCAGCTCAGCAAAGTGTATCCGTTCCTATCCACGGTAGCACTCGGGTCGGTTTTCGTTAGATGCACAAACACACGAAAAACAAGCACTCAAAATAATGAGTCAACGTTGCGCGAAGACTAAGCCAAATGAACCACATTAAACTGACCACTAACTCACACACCGTCCATTTAATCACATAACCGTCCACTCCAAAACTTTGGCTAACTGTAAGTTAACTGTCACATCCGGCACTGCTAACAATGCAAACAGACTGCGAAAGGGTTAGACAAGAACTGTGACCCGACCTAATCCAAACCCACACCAGCTGATCTACCCGCTTAGACTTCTTAGGGAAGGGGGGAGAGTGAGAGGAGTGTGGTCAATGGCCAGCGCGGCAGCACGGACGCGCCGCTTCAAGAAAGCACAGGTGTTGACGGCTCACAGCGCTGGCTCAGATGTAAATAAAGGCGCGCCTTGAAGTAGGCAATCCAGACGCGTAACTTCGGACACATGTAACAACTTAACGGTAAGTCGGAGACCCATGGTTCCTATCTTCAAAATACTTGTTTTAGTACCCCCAAGCCACCCCTACATTTAAGACGTGTAATATTTTTTACGCACATGTGTACCGGATGTTGAAGAATGTATGTTACAAGCCTACATTTTACATTTAAGGCTCCGCATATTTTACATCCCATTTTCTCGAAAATAGTTCATTAGAAGTTGTTTCGACAAGGCAATCTTCTTTGTCCATAGAGGCCTCCTGCCACAAACTGTGCCATTTAATAGCTGAAAAAATGCAATGGTGAAACATTTGGTGAAAAAAAAAAAAAAAAAAAAAAGGCTTGACAAACTCCTATTATTTACTAGAAGTGAAAGGTATTTGAAACTATTTATTTTTCAAAGATTGCAGATCTTGTTCTTATTAAACCGCACCTGTAAATTTATTATTTATTTCTCCTCACTTTAGGTTATCCTAACAAACGCTGGTTTTCAATGACAACAATTTTCAGTCGCGAATTTTTCCCTAGAGATTTACACCAGGCGAAAATTGTCATTGTATACCTTTATCTCATTTTTACAACAAAGTTTGTAACATACCTGCTTGAACATCCGGTATATGGAAAACACATAACACAGCGTTGTGCGCATGCATACATTTAAAGTGTCCTACATGCTAGGTTGCACATACCGTACTGTTAGCCAGACTCTGTAAGCCACAAGCTTATTTATCGGGTGTTTTACGTATCCTGGAACAGCTTTGGGATCTTGTTAGTGGCACCGAGAGATAAGGAAATCGGACAAGGTTTATTTAAGGAATCATAACCGAAATTTCGTGGAGTGATTTCGGAAAACCCATTGAAAGCCGAAATGAGGATAGCCGATGTTTACGAATGTAAGGTGACTATTTTACCACTGCTTCACTTCGCTCGGTGGACTAACATTTGTGGATAATTACTATTGGTGTAATGAAACTATGCCTGAAGTCTGAGCAGTGACTGTTCAAATACTTCGTATTCCCGAGAGTTTAGTTGGGTACACATTTCTTCCTTCGCTGCAGGCTTGTGTTGTGTTTACCTTTTGATTTTTGATGACAGGGACAGGTTTCTTGAGACCCTGATCTGCGACGCGCAGAAAGAGCGGCGACCGATGGCTCGTCGAGGGCATCTCCTGCGGGCGTAGGTGTCTCCTCGAAACTCTGGGCGTGGCGATGCCCATCGGTGCGGAGAACGGCGCTGTCAAAACTCTTCTCCTGGTCCTCACCTGCTTGGCAGCTGGCTGGGGCTGGGCGTAGTTCTGAGGTTGGTAGGCCTGCGGCCATTCGTAGTCACCCCCGTCGTCGTACATGTTCAGGAAGTTGTCCAGGTCCTCGGACAGTGCGCTGATGTTGGGCAGCGTCGAGTACCTACGTCTGGAAGTGAGACCGAACGAGATGGCACACGGCTGTGTTAAATGAGAGTTGACCATCATATAATTGCATACAAATTTTTCGGCCTCAAGTTATATGACCGTTGGATGTGGTCTTAAACCCAGTACGTCCTGCCGAGCAACAATAGGTGCTCTTTATGTAAGTGGCCTGTACCTATAAATTTCCTTCAAGACTGCTCTGCACCGAAAAATTGGTAATTTTATAACTGTATCAAACGGAGAGCATTAATAATAATTTCCCAAAAATAAAATCTACTTTTCGGTTCCATAGTTTCCATACACGCGCATGCCATAGTAGTGATTTAACTATTGTCACTTCTTACCCAAAGTAAAAGCTATTGAAACGATAGTAATGAAATAATTAGAGAGAATGTAAATGTATTAAGCTACAGAACGACACATTTGTTATCGCATGCAAAAAAAACACGCACTCTAAGATAAACAAAAGTTCAGGTATATTCAATATTTTTTAAAAATACAAACTTTTACGTTAGATTACAACTGTGTCATTCTTTATCTTGAAGTATTTACTTTCACTCTGAATTATTTCATTCGTATCATTTGTATAGTTTTTACTTTGGGTAAGCAACGAAAATAATCAAATTGCTACTTTGGTATGCCATTGCACGAAAACTATAGAACCGAAAAATGCTATATTTGTGGGAAATTGCTGTTAATGTAATATGTAAGAGATGGACATTGTTTGGTACAATTGTAATAATGCTAATTTTTTGGTGCAGAGCAGTCTTAAATACACACACAGAGATATCAGCGGTGCTGTAACATTACCTAGTATGTAGGTAATACTGCATACACTTGATGACAAACACATCGACTAGAACACAAGGAATGTCTGCGGCTGACATTACCTTACATAGGAAACAAAATTTAACACACTCTGTAATAGGTAACCCTATATAAAACCCAAAGTCACTGGCAGAAACATTGACCTTTCTCTGGTAAATATCAACACATGGAATTAAAACCAAACGTCTTGACTTCCAGAGTCGAAATAGCCGAGAGAAGTATACATTGGCCGAACATTACTGGCACTAATTTCTTACAAGTTTAACATTTTGCATCAGTAGTTTTGTCAAATTACACGACGGGCATAATATCTTTGCTATCTTTGAATGTTGAAAAATATATTTATATCTCCATTGTGAAACAATAGCACGGAAAGGTTTACTAGTACTCGCATTCGAGACAGCACGAAGACACTCCAAGTGAATACTGTGGCAGTTCTGTAAGACAGCCCGTGCGCAGTTCTCTCTTTGTCTGTGTTTGTCAGAGCTCAGTCTGTAACGACCTTATCGACAGTACGTTTAGCCATACTAATTATAGCTAGAGCCACGATTTTATAGCGAAAAATTTTTTGCAACGTTTGTTTTCAATGCGTTATGTGAACATCTGCAGCTCTGCTACATCGTCTGTGATTGGATTATTTTACTCTAACTTGCCTCATCAATTTACAGTTTTATGGAGTCACAATAATCTTATTCTGATAGGTACAGTCAAATGAGAAACGCGTCTGAACAAAGACACGCTACAAATAACCATGAAGCAAAGCTGCCGATGTGCACGTGAGACACTGAAACAACGTGAGGTAAAAATATTTTCGCAACAAAATCGTGGCCCTAGTAATTAGTGTTGAGATAACTGTACGACTGTGAATGTGGCCCACTTTATTACAGTAATTTCCGGCTATTCTAATGGTTTTTTTTCTTTAGGTCTCGTGCGGTAAACTGACAACATGATATACTTACACTCCAAAAATAACTTCCTAAAATATTTAGGAAGTAATAATCCTAAACGCAGAGTGTGACAGTTTCTATACTTCCGTCTTGTAAATATGCAAACTGTTACACTTGTTACAATACAAGTGTGGTAACTTCAGGATACATTTGACTGTTTTATAAAAAAGGTTAAGGAGTCCTACCATGAATATCTGTGAAACAATTATACCGTGTATTTCTTTGTGTTCCTGTACGCATGCGTGACAAATTTACAAACAACTGTTTAGAGTGTACGAGAAAGTGTAGTGTTCAGTTTCGTTGAATAAGAATTACTCGATTATGTATCATTCGAACCGAGAGACTAATTTACTATTTATAACATAGCAATGGCTGCAATAATTAGGGACTGACGCCCAAGTCTTCAAGCTGATAGCGCCTCTGTAAGACATTCAGTGGTGGCAACATACATTTATAGCGCAGTATGAACGTGCTTAAACCTTTTTCAAGATTCTGCGCCATATAATCATACATAAACACAGACATATTGCCATTTCCGGTCGCGAGGAATTAAACATTGCAGATGATCTGAGGACCTGAATTTGTTATACACACGTGTTACACTATGTTCTTCGGTCGCTTTGTTTTTCAAGTGCGTAAATCGTACCCACAGCGACGCATATCATCTCACATTGCTGGAATGACAATAGCGCCACAGACGACTGCGAAGTTCGCGACGCAAAATAAAATAAATTGCCTACCAATCACTGTTGAAGCGGACGCGCTGACGTCACAGAAACCTCGGCGCCGATTGGTTGACAATTGTTATTCGCATCGCGGCACTTGTGTCACGTCTGTCTCGCCACTGTGATTCCAGCATAATATTGCGCATTGAACCTGCACGGGCAAATAATTCATCAAATCGACACATTTGGCTTGTAAAGCGTTTTAATTGCAGGGATAGCGCGTAAACACACGCCGAACTGTACGTTTTGGAATTGATAAAACAGCACTGCCAGTTTTCTAGCACACGAAATGGAGGTTTGGGTTGCGAAACATGATGATTGGACAAAGGCGTACTAACTTACGTGAAATATGTGCTGAAAAGTTTTCTAAAATAATAATAATAATAATAATAATAATAATAATAATAATAATAATAATAATAATAATAATATTTAAGCCGATGCTTTGCAAACTTGTTCGGCGACTTACGAAGACGGCCACTTTGAAGGCTGACACTACTACACAGAATTGTATTCGTTAAGGTTAGTATTAAGTTAACAATATCACTGACACAGCACACAAATAGGACAGAATATGCTGCATTCGAGCACAACATAGTAGCATCCAAAATTATTTGAGAGACTATTAACAGTAGGTATTACATTGTCTTACTCTCCACTTTCGTAACTAAATAAAATGAAATTAAAATAAAATTATTACTTTACGTAACTTCGTAAATATTTAAATAATATAGGCCTACCAACCCGTTGAACGACTGCGCACAGAACACAGCGCACGGTGCACAGTAAAGTTAAAAAAAAATGTATTAACATATATTGCATCGATCGTGTGCTAATTTCTTGTGCGTGTGCTGTGCGTCAATGTAGCAGCTGATATACAGGGTGTCCAGATAATAAGCGCACCACACGAATCCTGGGCTAAATCAGAGACGAAAATGTCAGTTGTAAAATGTTATACGACAAAATTTTTGGCGTACAATGTGGCAACAATGAACGAAGAAAGTCCCCCTTGCATTCCACGTCCAGGTATTATGTTATGTAGTTTACGTAAAGTAAACGCAGAATTATATATTTTAACCAGCACCCACAATATGTTGGTCAGAACAGAGGAAGTAAGATATCTGGGCAGCGCAACAGAGGACACGTCGTGCCGTGTTGCCACATTACACATGTATATTGTCACTGTACAACGCTTTGTCACTAACATTTTCGTTTCAAATTTAACCCAGGATTCGTGTGTTGTTCTTAGTTTACGGCCGTCCGTTTCTGGACATTGTGTACGTTAAGAGAAGTCCTCGCGTGGCGCATGGGCGGTGTTGTAGCATGTCATGCGTGTTCTTTTTCAAGCGAAACAGTTTAACTTATTCATTTTATGTTTACCTACGAAAAGAACACAAACTTGAAACTGCACTATTTGTATAATTTAAAAAATTCAGCTCGCTTGTTAGAAACATGATTCAGGGGCCTCTGAAATGGCTAAAAACAGAATTTCTTTCTTTTTTTTTTTTTTTTTTTTTTTTTTTTACTCTTGCAACTTTGAAAATGCTATATTAATTCTTAAAATGCAGAACGAGAAGCGTGCGTTGGGCTTCACGACATTCATAGCAAACAAAAAGTAAACTTTTAGGGTCACAGCTTAAGAGGAGTCTGTACCGGTGTCAAATTTACGCGTTTGAAGCGTGGGAACAGCGGAGCGATAAGAGCCGGAGTTCCACGCTCGACGGGAAGCATATCATCTCTGTTCACAGCGCGCCTAATTGACGTGCAAAATTTTTCTTGTAGTCTTTTCCCAATGGGACTTTAAGCGATGACCCTACAATTTTATTTCTGGATAAAATGACGTGAAGGCTAACGTACGCCACATGTTCAGCACTTTACACATCCAAGGGGTATTTTCGGAGCTACATCAGTCTGTAAAAATGCCGTTTTTAGCCATTCTGATAAGCCCAAAAGTCATGTTCATAAGAATCGCGCTTAATTTTTTAAAATATGAATGAGTTACGCGGTTTGGCGTCGAAAATAATACGGGCAATACGCTAGAACAACGTCTATGCACCAGGCGACGACTTCTCTTAACGTCGCATAGGAAGAAGACAAGGAGAGCCTTGCACGCCGGTTAAGTACGCACTTTTGTTGAGTGTGGTACTCAGGTTCTTGTCGCACCGCTATTCCCACACGTTAAACGCAGCAATTTGAAACCGGTGCACTCTCCTTTCAATAAACGTTCAAATTGTTTGTGCGGCGTTGCCAATGCAGCGTAGAATACTCACCTGGGCTCTGGTCGACTGACGAGGGGCAGACACAGCTTGGCTGGACGACGGCGACTACGTACTGGCTTGTAGTAACGTGGTGCGAGCACTGTGGGTCGTCGGTATGTTGCGTCCGACGAGAAGTCGTCGCTGTCAACACAACAATTATTTTACGCTGTCAAGTGGCCAGTAGCAGAGCCCACGGCCAAAAGAACATTAAGGAGTACTAATAAACCAGTTCTAGTTATTACGAATTCCTACAGGAAAATGGGAGAGGTGAACTATTCTTGACCGAGTCCCATCTGTCCAATAACAATGAAGAAGAAGAAGAGATTTGGTCAGTACTTCTTGGTCTCAAGCGCTGGTGATGTATGTAGCGGGGCCGGAATGAATGGATAGGGAAAATGGGAGGTCCCTGAGGAATTCCGCCGACCAGCGGCATCGTCCGCACGATTTCCTTAAGCAAAAATCCGGGGACCTTCAGGAATTGAATCCGAATCACCTATGTGGGATGCGAATGGCCTGACCGTTCGACCACCGTGTGCACCCGTGATCATTAGAATAGGCGTCATATCCTTCCGGGGAGTCTCACAAGACAATTTTCATTCACTATATAATGTTTAATCACGCCCCCATAGTGGTTCCCAGTTATAAGCAACTTCCGCACAGCTTGTAGGCACGTGTAAAACTGAGAAGACGTTCCGAGATTCTGTCAAACCGTCAGTTAAGACAGTTCATCCGACCTTTCATTTACAACCAATCCAGCATGACCGGCTACACACACACACAGAGGGTTTGTTTATTGTTCAACACAACAACACTGCTGCAGTCAGCCTCCGCAACCAATTACTTGTGGCGACTTCAAAGGTGAATAAAATAGAATCTGTCTCACTAATAGCTGTGCTACAATCGAAATAGCCATAAATACAACCACGCTCATTATCATCGCAAAAGTCATTTAAAAACCACCTCGCTACAACTGACATATAAAATTAAGCCGGATGTTTACAACTCTAGTCCAATCAAGTTTCACTGTGCATATAATTATTTTCAAAACACTTGCTTTATTTGCGTCTATTAACGCATTTCACAAATTATTTTCTTCTGTATTTTTATTTTCGTTAACATTTTGCTCTAAATAATATTTTTTTCTTTCGTTTATTTGAATTTGAAGGGAGATAATTGTGACTGGGTTCACACAGATTCTCGCGTAAGAAATTTGAGACACTGCTAACGTACTATGCGACTACGTAATGCTTATTGTTATGGCTTTAATTTTACACGGTTGTTTCATGCACCATATCAGAAAATGAGTTAAATTCTTGCTGTTATCGGTACAGTGATGCTTATTGCGATTGTAGTCCGGCCTTAAAAATGTTTTTATTTCTTGACTGTGATAAGACGCTAGATATTTTACTCCGCTCACATTTTGAGAGAGAATTTTTACCTTGGAAGTGGGGCCCAAGAATACATGTTGCATCGCCTCGTTAGAGAAAAATTTCCATGGTAAAACTCAGACTATAATTTTTTTCTAACCTACCTTAATAACCAAGGATTCGAAGGTCCAAGCCACATAGACATGCAACAAACATGCAGAGAGGGAACTAGTGTCTCGCTGCTTGCTGGGATTGGTTGGGTAGACACAATATTACTACATGCCTGTAAACTATCCCAGCCAGTCATTTCACTTAGCTGGCGCAAGCAATTAACTATTCAAGAAATGCTTCTCTATTATTGATTTCTAGATATCATGCTTAGAAACACGGTATCGGGGAACCTCAACATGGCTAAATATGGCTTTCTCAGACTGCCATCACGTAAAAACAGTACCAACCTGGAATTATAAATAAAAAAAATAGAAAAGCATGAGCTGGACTACACTACGCACTTTCCGTAAATAAAATACAATATATTAGGTCCACCGCTTAAAGTGCCATACGAAATAGTCTAACGACCAAAGCACCACACGCCGTTTTCGCGCCCCGCACATAACCTGCCGGTTTCCGCGCCTCAAACGCGGCCTCTAACGCACGCTGTATGGGGCTCGTTATGGCGGCCGCCTGGCTGGCTCTCGAACTGCGTGCAGCGTGTTCGGGGCTACGATTTTTCTTAGCGTCCAGTAAACGCGCGTCCACAATGATTTCTAACGAAGACCAAACACACGTCAAAATACCTGTGTAAATGACTGTTAAGACACCATACACACTGGAAGCATTATTTTAAAGCCCCCAAACTTGGTTATAATCAACTTTTCAGACGGCAGTTTCTCAAGATGTGCCGAGTTCGTTAGAAATTGTCGTCTACAACTACAATGGACTGGGTTACCTATCACGATGTCAAATTTTAGTTTCCAGCTACATTTGACAAAGAAAACTGACGAAATATTTGTACCAAAATTTTCCAACAAATATAGTTGGTCGGTTACTTTCAAATAGTTTGAAGACATGTCACACTGTAAAATTTATGGAGCTTAAGCATGCATGTGACATTATAGTGCAGATTTAAATTTACGTGCATTCAGAGAGAAAATATTGCGAAGTAAACTGATCAGCAGGAAAACTTCAAGAAAGAACGAATAGTATAATTTTACTGTAATATTTTTAATAGGCATATACGCTTACAGAAACGATGAACTATTGGATTGTTAGGGAATAATCGTAACTCAAAGGTTTATATGATACATAATTTTCTCTATTATATATACGTACCCATTAAATTTAACACATCAATTATTAATATTATCATTGTTAGTATAACACGTCGATCAATTTATATTGCATTGAATAGTTTTATATGCTAAAACCTACAGTAATGTTTTTGTTCCAACTGATCATGGTGAAGGAATTAAGGTTATGATGTTTCGGTGTACAAAGGTCGTTCTTGTGATTGGCTGAGCCAGCCAACGTTCAAGAAGCATTTCGCAAATATTGAATGAAAACAAAAGCCATCAAACTTTTCAAACAAACATGGCTGCGCTAGTGACGTTTTCTGACGTCGGTACCATCCAACTTTATTTGACAAACTTTATTTGAAACGATTGGAAGGGAAAATATGAAAGTGCGACAGGGGCTTTACGGCGGTAACGTCACGTGCGCATTTATGACTTTGGCCGTAGAGACGATATTACAATACATGTTCCGGCCGACGTCGCTCGTAGCGCCTCATCGAGTTTCGCCTCACACACACACACACACACACACACACACCAAAACACACACACACTTCATCGGGCGGCCGCCTTGCGGGGGAGTGTTAGACAATTTTATTGCATTTTAAGTTTTTGAGTTATGACATTTATTCAAATTGTATTATCAAAATTTTCTCTTCGACAAAGCAAACGATGTATTCTTGGTAAACGACTTGACATAAATAAAAATAAAAGAATCTTTCATTAATTTGTCATGCAAAAGCACTGGCAAGAGAGTGCTTGAAAGTTAACCTACAATCCTCTTGCTTGAATTGACTCTGCATGACCAGTTAACGAATGATTCCATTATTATTTGTGTCAATCAGTTTTCAAAGAATATATGCTACGCTTTGTCGAAGAGAAAGCTTTGATAATACAATATGAATAATGATATGACTTAAAAACTGAAAATGCAATAACATAATTTTATTTAACACTCCCTCTTAAGGACGCTGCCTATGCGCGTTAGAGGCTCAGAAGTACTACGGAGACATAAGGGCGACCTTGAAGCGCGCATCAAATGTTGCATCGCTTCAACGAGCCAAGCACTGAACTAGCGTGTAAGATTCCCGCTGATCCAATCTTACTATGAGTCTTTAAGCGGTGACCATTTAATTTTATAGGCGGAAGATCTGTAGCAAAGTTCAGTGCACATTTCTGAGTTTCTCACACTACCGATAAGTACAATTCTAAGTACGGCAGTTTGAAAAGACCGTTAATACCTGTGCTGGAGGGCGTAGCATGGTGTCTTATCAAAGACATTCCGTGCTTGTTCGCAGTGTGTTTTCTTTTCGTAAAATAGCAGAATGGCCATTTATGGAATAGTTCCGTAAAAAAACGTATTTACGAACACACTGGAACGCATCTGAAGCAGGTGGTAGGTGCCTTTAACGAGCGGGCAGTGAGTTGTTTCACGCCTAGTATGCGCGCGACAAGTACCTATAGGGGAAGTGATAGGGGTGACATTGGCGCCGCTAGGGCGACGTTGACAGCGAAGACGCAGCGTGCATACAGCAATATAGTCTTCTACACAGCATACGTTTGCAGGGCCGTAGCCAGGATTTTTGTTCAGGAAGGGGGGGATAGATACCAACTTGACAATTTTCACAACAGAAGAAGGGGACACCGATCACACGTCAGGAAGCGGGGGATCCGGGGGTCCACCCCCGGAAAAAAAAATTCAGTTTCAGTGTGCAAAATGATGCAATTTCAGCAGTTTTTGTATCTAAAATGTGAATATAACAATGCTAATTTTATCTTCGAGCAGTTTATTTTAATTTCAGGGGAGGGGGGCTATATCCCGATATCCCCCTTCTGGCTACGCCACTGTAAAATTAATTGATTTTGAATTTTTTTTCAAAGAAATGTGTTTGTAAACATGGTTTTACAGACTGTTTTTCTAGGGAATAAGAATGGTGAAGGTTAGTATTAAGCTGTGTTAAACCTTAAACCTTTTTGATTTCCTCCACTTGGAGCTGCCTGGCATCATTCTCAGAAGAGAAATGTCAAAATCAGGCAAACATATGCTGCATGGCCTGTGTATTGTACTATAACGGCGATGGAGCAGCGCAGGGACCTACGTCTGTGATTACCGAGAAGTGTGCGACGACGGGAGGAAAATTCGAGAACGAGACATTCTATGTAATATGTGATGGAAGGGACGGATCATGCTCTGTGTTATGAGAGGGGACATGTTATAACAAGTATGTATACCCACCATCCAAAACAAAAAAAAAAGTGGGGTCCATAGGTTCTCCTCTGGGAAAATTTGTATTTAAGGGTCAAAATAGCGCTATTTAAAAAGTTTCCTAGCCAAAAAATTAAATGTACAGGTTTAAGAAATTGTTACATATTGAAGATAAACTATTTTTTTTAGAAAGAAAAGGGGGGGGGGATAGGGCTCCCCTGCATCTGCTCCTGTGCGATGAGAGACAGGTCTAATTTGAAGAGAAATATAGGCATGAAATAACTGGCTATGTAAAGTGTAGGAACATTTCGCGTTAGAAATATTATTTGTAAACAACAATTAATATGATTATGGGTCCTAAGCAGTTAAATTGTACATTAAATTACGGCATTTTGATAAAATAATTTAAGTATATTATGATTAATATTTGCAAACCCTCCACGCGATAGCACGTGGCTGCGTCTAGGGTAAATTATTGTGACAACTTATTAAGGAGAAGTGTGTTTATAAAAAAAATATGTGCCGTATAGCCTATGCTTCATGTTATTATGTTGGGAATAGCCTATGTCTGATTCTCAGAAAGAGTGCAAAATGGCGAAACTGGGGTACTAAACTAGGCTTCAAAACACACTACATTGTTACACCTTTTATGCCTGTATGGCGATTATTTGCCACGACTGAATAACTCGTAGAGGACTTACAAACGTTTTGCTGTGGTTGGGGTACCGGCATTATTATTGGCCCAGTCAAATGGGAGCACACGAATGAAGAAAACATAATGGTGGACATGTATTATACCTACTTATGTAAGACCCTGAAAGTACTGAAACAATGGATGACTTGAGGAACACGCCCTCTGACGTCACACCGCAGGGGAGAGCAGTGTGGGATACAAAGCTTGTTTACAAACATACTGATTTGTTGGTCGATGATGACAGAAACCAAAAGTGTTGTGCATTCATAGACTTGCACGCAAGTGTAAAAAAATGTTTCATTTCATTGTTAAGATACGCAAATGCATAAGATCAATATTTACCTGGAAAAACGGCAAATTCCAAACAAATAATCAATTTTATTTACATACATCTCATCCGGGACATGTGAAGCCAAAGGCTTGTATGAAGGTTATGTTCGATTACGGTATCCATGGTGGTAAGAATTGTATCCCACACCAGAGTATGAAAATGTATTCTCTATTCCTAGTATTTGTTCTTAAAAATTCGATTGCAGAAAATTTCCTACAGCATCGGCTTTACGATGAAAACATTCTTAATCGGATTTTCCTTAGAAGGTACCTAGATAAGGTAAATTCTACTACAGGTTAGATACGTTTTACTATGGGAGAGCTTGGCACGGGAAAATTTCTGCCACTAGTTTCTTTTCGACCGCTAATGTACCAGATAAATACAAAACTTTAGAAAAATTAAATTCAAGTAGGCATGGAAATGACAGAAGTAATTTAATTTAATTTTAATGTGAAAATAAACCAATTTCTCGTTTTAAATTATCAACTTAACGTAACTTAAAATTCAGGAAAGCTTTGCGATTGATAAGTTTGGTGCTCTACCGATACAAGCGCTCAAGCGGCAGAAATTTTCCCTGTGCCAAACTTTTAACATTGATCTTTCGGCAACAAATTGCAGCGTTTCCAGTACGTGTTAATAATAACAACGGTATTCTATGACTAAAATTATATCAATCTTAATAATTATAAATTGTACTTTTAAAACGTTGCTAAGTTATGTTAATGTTATGTTCGTATCGAAATACTATGAAAATATCAGACACTGTGAAAGTAAAAAATATATGTTGAAACCAGTCGCCTAGTTAGCGCTTGTAATATTGTCTTCACGGTTTCCAGTGCTGAAGGACAGGCTGTGTTCTCTAGTGTTTATGACAGGAGGACGTAAACTTGTGTGACGATGGCTAGTATTACTACCTGTAGCCTGTAGTGTACATGACTTGACGTAGCGAGGCTGGTATCCTAGGTTCAGGCATATAGTAGTACTGAGGCGAGTCGCCCTGTGCATCTGTGGAATCTTCCGCGCCGTACGGGTAGGCAACCTTCTGCATCGCCCTGTGTGCCTGGAACCATACCAGCCACTTACTGACGACTTTAAAACCCAGTTTACACCGAAGAAATAACAGCAACAATGTTAATCACAAAACGTTAGTTACAAAAATGTTATCAACAAATTCTAAGCTATGGTACACTATTTTATAGCAATGTTGATAGCAAATGTGTTATTAACATTGCTGAAAACACTAATGTTACTTACAAAGTTGTAAAATTAATGAACGGAAGTTAATAGAAATGTTGATGAGAAAAACGTCTACAACATTGCTAGTAACATTTGTTCCCAACATCTTATGATCTAGACCGCCCTAGAATGCGTCTGGAAAATAACGTTATCAACAGTTTTGGTGAAAAAGTTATTAACATGTTTCTAAAATTCATACCTTTTGTTGCTAGCAAATGTTTACAACAAAATGTTATTAATATTTTTAATAAATATTAACAAAGTGAGTAACAACACGTTGGCAACAATGTTGATAACATGATATTGACACAATTTTCAAGTATTTTTACAATACGTGTTATTAGGAATGACATCGTAGGTGTAAACTAGGCTTTACACTGGCGCAGAGACCATCACGCACAACTCGACACATTGACAGACACTGGGAGAGGAATCTGCAGAGACATTAATGCTGTACAAGTGCGATAAACCCATGATTTTATATTTTTATGAAATAGCGTTAGTTTGTTTGATGATACTTATGGGTGCAGTTTCCTTTCACATAACAATTTTAGCTCGCATAGTTTTCACATAATGGCGTGTCAAAGTAAAAATCTGGATATTACGCTGACATGCAAATAATGAAAACCTATTGATATACTCAAATTAAATAATTCAGGAGTAATTAAAATTCAATTAATAACGTAATAAAACATTTATAAACCCACGACATAATATTTTGAATTTAAAAAAATCACAAAAGTACAGGAAATAAGTAACAA
Source organism: Medauroidea extradentata (assembly GCA_003012365.1). Lineage (NCBI taxonomy): Eukaryota > Metazoa > Arthropoda > Insecta > Phasmatodea > Phasmatidae > Medauroidea > Medauroidea extradentata. Next base: position 54,121 of record PNEQ01054809.1, read on the forward strand.
ATTAAAAAATATTAAATAATAGAATAGTTTACTGGGAGATTTGGTAAGGTTTTTTTATATAGTCCATGGCAAGATATTTTACTCAAGTTAGTCAATTGGTTTTCACTATTTGCGTGGCAGCGTAACGTGCATTTTGACTTTGACTCACCATTATGAGAGAACTATGCGAGCTAAAATTGTTTTGTAAGAGGAAACTGTACTCACAAGTATAGTCTAGCAATATTTCACAAAAATGTAATGTTATGATTTTATCGCACGTGAACACCCTTTAAAGGAGCCATTCCAGTGTTCACTGTCTCGATTTCGGGAAGCCATGAAAAACCCATATAGGTAAAGCAGCATTTACACGACCAAAGATTTATTCTTACATGATATTTCATGTTAAACTTTTTTTTTATCGTTTTATCATTTCATTGAAAATTCATTTGTCAATATTTTTATACAAGTAGTAGTACCGAGCGAGGTGGCGCAATGGTATCACGTTGGACTCGCTTTCGGGAGAACCCGGGTTCGATCCCCGGCTACGGCCATCCTGATTTCGGTTTATTATGGTATCCAGAAATAGCTCCAGGTGAATGCTGGGATGGTTCCTTAACACAGACTATGGCCGACTCCTCTCCCAGCTGCTGTCATTGTACCAAGTTGTGTGTCGCCGTCTGTAATGATCTCGCTGTCAACGAGACGTAAAGCCCACTTATCTTACCTTACAAGCAATGGCTGTTAAATACCAACAGAAGCCATAAACCAGTCTCCTGCGTGGAGAAATATTACTGCGAAGTATTCGTGGTAAATTATTTTATTGCTGTTTCATGATATTTCAGTATGGGGCTTAGCATAAGAAATGTCATACAGTATTCAGTATTGCGTCGTGTAAATACGGCTTCACGCATTAGTGCTGGGCCAAACCTCTCACCACCACCCCTCGTTTCCCAAAAGATTAGTTCCCTATAATCGTACGTGGGAAACGTGGCGGACGTCGTTGTTGACGGGCGGTTTTTCTCGGGGTACTTCCGTTATCTGTGCATTCCCCTCCCGTATCATACGTCGCACCTCCATGCTCAACCAATCCAGCAATGTGAAGACTCATCAACAATCGACATGGTTTATATACCTAACACAACTTACACTTAATAACACGCAAAGTTATCAGTACACAATCCGCATTAATGTATACAAAAAGAAAAGTTACTGCCTGATCAATTAGAAGATATTCAACGAGATAGAAATTAGTTGTTAATTGCAGGAAAATTTTCGCGCCACGAGCTCTTATGACGTTTGACATTCTGATTGGCCGGTATGAAAAACTTGGCTTGAAATACTTAGATATGGTCATCTTTAACGCCATGTCAAAAGTTACGCTACGTATGTCGTGCCAAGTATTAGCTGTGAATGCAGCCATTCGTGTCGCAGGTATTTACTTTCTCAACCATGCTTTCTTTTATTCGCGCCATGTTGATTGTGAACGGGGCTTTAAGCACCCATAATATATTTTTACGCAACCGAACATTTCAGATTCAATTATTTAAATATAGAAAAACTTTTGTTATACTTTTTTTTTGTCTAGAAACTGGGAAGTCATCAAAACTTCTATGCTGCCGATTTGCTCTATCTAAGTATACGCGGTTCAGAATAAATTGAGCACTCAGAAAAGTCCTGCTCAAGTTCTTATTTCAGCCAATTCGTATCTTTCCGCTCGTAACGGCTAACAACGGGAAATGTCTAACCTCTCTGGACTCGTCACTTGATGTTTGCGCTTAAGGATAAATTGTGTAGTCGGTAGGAACCTACGTAGTTTGATTAAAAAATGTTTATTCATTATGTAAAATACAAAAATGTCGATTTCGGTTGATTTTGTTCCAGTATTATTGTATTTAAATAGGAAAATACACGGAACTATATTGTGTAATTTCGCTGCCAACCATACAAGAAGTAAAGCAACTATAGTTAATGTTGAATTATATGCAGTAACAGCTAGTGATATTTTTCAAGGGTTAAATGTTTAGTGCTCACTTTATCCCGAATGACTTACAGATATTTATTGCCACACTGTATGTACTGTACTATAATTTGGACATTGTTTTATAGTGTACGGTAATATATAGAGAATAGTTTCCATGACATGAATTCAAATAGTTAAATGAAATTATTATAGACGTTACATAAAATAATTTCCCTGTCTCTAATGCGAAATACAGACAAGCACAGGCACAAATATAGAATAAATTAAGTCTTAATATATATTTTGCAGCTTACCTTCATTACGAAAATTCTTAAATAATATGTTTCCTATCGTGGGTTGAAACTTTTAAATCCGCATTGTATAAAATGCAATTTAAAAGAGTTTCAAAATAAAATTCTTCATTTATATTAATAAAAGTTTAAAAACACTGCTAAACAAAAGCTCCTTTGTTAAATAATGTATTGCCATAGAGTCATAGTTATAATACGTTTAAATACAAAGAGCATAAAGATTCAAAAATCTAACTCCTAGGCAAAGAAGGTTTCACAATAAAATAGATTTCTTGTTGGTACACCTACAAAATTTGGCAAGCGATGATCTCTTCAGCTCTTCAAAACGATATTGCCAGAAAATATGTGGTCTTGTCGTCACTCGTATTCATAACTAGACTCAAACACTAACAACTGTTAAAATGATAAATTAAAGAACGAATTAAAACCAAAACAGAAACACGAAAGTACGTTTTATTTTCTCTTGACGCCATGAAATTGCACGAGAAAATGGCGGACGCTATACGATTCGATGTTTACAAAAAATAACATACTAGAGACATATTTTACTCTACCAAGGGTAACCTCGTGAGTTTTCGTACAAGATTTTTTACTAGTGCCTTGCGTCGGGGACCTGGAACTAAAATAAAATATGGCCAACGGTCAAAGAAAGTCCTATAGGAACACCATATCCTGATATAACTGTACTACAAATTTGGTACTAAAGATACATGTCATTTTAAAGCGCAGGTTCTAAACTTTTTTTCCTCTCCCCCATCACATGTTGTAGAACATTTAATGTTTTGGATTCTGATGTACCGACTATACAGCATATGATATGCGGGAATGAAGGATGGACATTTTTAAAAAATTCAACCGAATTGATAACCTCCTCCTTTTTTGGTGTCGGTTAAAAATAACACTATTATTACCTCATTGTATGGAATAATCAAATGGACATTGCATAGTAATCGATTTTTCCACATGATCGTTATCATTATCCTTGAGTACCATTTGATTATTCTATACAAGGAGGTAATAATAGTGTTATTTTTAACCGACACCAAAAAAGGAGGAGGTTATCAATTCGGTTGAATTTTTTAAAAATGTTTGTTACGTTAGAACTCCGTCATTTATAAATCGACTTTGAATATAATTTTTTTTTTTTGTTGGAAGTTGATATTTTCAAGGGGGTCCCATTTTTATTTCATTGACGTTTGACCTTGAATTTCAAAGATATACCAGGGAACTCCTCTAAATCTAATAGGAAATGTATAGTAATTGAAATATTAGTAGATTTATGACAATCCAAGACTAGGTAAGTACCTAACTATGGTCAAAAATGTTCTGGACTGACTTTAACTGCGAAGGGACAACAGAACTCCTTAACGACAAACAGCACGAATGTGGAAAGTAGGCAGCGAAACTCCGTAAAAAATCAAGAAATCTACCCTGAAAAAAGGCACTAAAAAGTAAAATAAATAAATAAATATCTAAATACGTTATTTTTAGACTACTATATATACAATCTATCTATTAAGACATGAATTAACGATTATTGTTAGGCTACTTTTGGAGTCGGTGCCAGCCAAGTTTGACAAACGTGTATGGAAGTAGCGTAGGTATACATATAGTTTAATGAAATGTAACGTTGACTGCAACTAACCATTTCTTAATCGACACAAAGACAGCAGCCGCGCGGCGTTAAACAGCGCGAATTTGAGGAGTTCCCTGGTGTATCTTCGAAATCCAAGGTCCAATGCCAATGAAATTAAAACGGGACCCTTTTGAAAATATTCCCTTAAAAAAAAATCCAAAGCGGCTTATAAATGGCGGAGTTCTGAGGTAACAAACATAAAAAAATACAACCGAATTGTGAACCTCCTCCTTTGATTGAAGTCGGTTAAAAATTAGTTTCAAGGAACCTCCATAGATCCACGGGACAGCCGAACTAATAAGGGGCCTACAACGAGCGGATGAGAGTATACTGATAGCACGTAAGGTTCGCGAGCATTTTCTAAACACACGAACCTTTCGACAACTAGCGCTGCGAATCTCTTTGTGCTCGTAAAAACCGAATTCCTTCGAATCGTTGCGAGCGGTTCGTAGGGCGCTCGTATTTCGCTCGGGTCAGCGTACAAACTAGCGAGTATACTGTTCACAAACCAGACACTCGTATGAAACTTGACCCCGTGGTTAACCGATTTAGCTAATGATTTTGCCGCTGGTGTCACTTATTAACCAGTCTAGTTTAAGCGTGGTGAAGCTTTATTGACTTTTCTTGTAATAAAAGTTATGTACTCAAATGAAATTGGTCAGTACTCTTTGTTCTACAGTCAGTTGCAAAAACATACATGAATAGGAATGTATTTTTTCTAACCTCCAAGAGTTACAGATTGCAAAGTTTTTTTTATGATATTGATGTAAATACCTGTCGTCTGTGAAGTGACTGATTTGTGTATGTAAGTTAATTACATCTAATAATAAGTCGAAATCGATGTAAATGTGTAAAGCTGTTGTGTTATTTACGTACCAGTTTACACTAGGGTTTTGTTATGTTCAGACTACTTACTTATATATTTTTTTTTAATATTTGACACGCACATTACAATTTCTATTAATTTTTTATATGTGTGACAAACTTCCTTTATTTTTTCTTGGTGATTATTCTGTGAACTACATAACCTAAGTTTTGAAAGTCGCCTTGGCTGGCTGCCTCCTGGACCTGCCATCAAACTATCACTGTCTGCCCCGCGTGTCGGCTAAATACTTAATTTTTACTCTAATTTTCCAATTAACCGTTCTGACAGTTACAATTATAAAATCACAATTAACAAATATCATTTTGATACGATTAAATAAATATTCCGAGAACTATAAGTTAATATCTCCTTCAATTATGAAAACTAGACGTTTCATGTGCTTGTCCACTCTAAAATCATCACTTACACTGTGCAGCTTGTTTTACTATCAGCTAGGCCTTAGGCCTACGATATTTATAATTAAAATTATGAAACACGTAAATAAATGTGTACAGTTCGTACCACGTCACATTCGGAAAACAAACCTGCCACTAATAAACCACGGACACAATCCTTAAAATACGTTTCCACTTACACTCAAGCAAGACATATTTACACAAACTAAATCAATATCGTAAAATTCGACTTGCCGAACTATCCCGTCATAAAGCATCGGTTGTAGGCTATCCATTGCGTCGAAGACTAGTAACATAGATTATACGGCAGTTCATTATGTTTGCACAGTATCACGTCACTCACACTCGCAACTTACAATAATAATATATAGTAACGTACTATTCATAAAAGTTATTCTAAGTCAGCTACACATCCACACGATACCAGTCTGTAATGTACAAACACGTGTGCGATGCGAGCGGCCATCATTGTCAACGCGCCGACATAACTGTCGTTAGCAGGGCTACTCTGCTCATTGCACGGAGCAGGTACAGGGATGTTAGATGGTAACTTCAAATTCCTGGTACTAACACCATAATAAAGCTGGTACTTTCAACGAAAACCTGGCACAGGTAAAAAAAAAAAAAAATGCGATTGCTTACAGGCATGAAAAAGACGTTCTTAAACGAGTCTTAAGTATTTAAAGAGAAAAGTTTAAAGAATGCTCTTAGTTAACAGAGAATCAGAGGTTCACATCTACCACAGATGTACACAAGTATGTGTTGCCAACGCCCAACAGGCAACAGTTTGCAATAACTTGCAATAACTATATGCACAGATTCATGTTCACAATTCAGAAGTTGTGTTGTGCCAAAAATATATTTTTTTTGTAGAAAGGTTTTGCTGAAAATACTGTTTAATGATGCATTTTAATACAATTTGCAAAATTCTGAAATCCTGGTACTTTCGCGTACTAGGATGAAAGTATCCTGGTACATGGTACAGCACCCTGAAAACTGGTATGTGTACCAGGATCCTGGTACGTCTAACACCCCTAGGTATTGATAAAGGCGAGGTTCCCGCATTTCTCTACGCCTCTAGACTGAACAGGGGGTAGGAAAGGGGAGTGACAGCCATGCGCTAGTCGGTGGTAGCACCGAGCCAGGTTTACACAATAGAAAAGGGCGGCTTACACGAAAAGAAATTATTTGAGAAAACTCCGTCCGCCTATAAAACTTAGCGCAAAGAAGTCGATCTCTTATTAAGAAATGTTAGAAGTATAAATTGTGGCGTATTACCTGAAATTTAATAAAATTAATTACACAATAACTTCGTAAAATTTTACTCAGTGCTACAGCACGGCCTTGCACCGCCACTGCAGCTAGGCAAAGCAATAGCTCCATAAACATTGTAATTTTCAAATCATTCAGCTTTAAAAATGACATATTTTCAAACGCCACAAACATTGAAAGCGCGTTTTTATTGGCTAACACATTTATGACGTAGTTGTTTTGGTTAGCCACTGCACGTCAAGCCCTATTGTGTGCATTGGAATTTTTCACCGACTTAAAAAATCTGATATAATGTAGCGAACCCGGTTATGTAAAAGTTAGCTCGGGAAATTCGCACATTGTTGAGACATGCGTGGTTGTATATTTGGTTGTCAACAACGAACATTTATTTCACTTGAGTTGATTTTAAAGGAGTGAAGACAGCAAGGTATTAGTATATCTCACACACCGCGACGTTTTAGTTATAGGTATGAGTTTATGTAAATTTAATTTAAATTCCAGAGTGATAATAACTTACTACGAATTCATTTTAATGTTTCAGATCTTGTATATAATCATAAGTTTAGGTTTGAAAGGTCAGCCGAACGAAGTTCGCATGCGTACAAAAAGTGAGCCTATCGAAGTAATAGCTGGAATGCGTTTAACCAAACCTGGTACAGACTGGTGATCGAACGTCCTGGTTGCGCGAGCCGGGAAAATATTATGGGAGATAAATTATTTTATTACAAATAAGTTTTTTTCTCTCAGTAAATGTTATGTTTCTTATGAACAGCATTGAGAGATAGACACAAGTTACAAATGCTATTTCCCATGCAGGCAAGTCACGCAGTTTAAATACAAGCGTGTAATCTTTACCAAACATAATCGCTCGCTCTTTCTGATATCGCTTCGGTATAATTTTTGCTATGGGACTTTCTTCTTTATACTTTTTTAGATTATTATTATTATTATTATTATTATTATTATTATAAGCTTAAACGAGATTAGGTATCGAAAATCTGTTTGGCAGTTTTGTTTAAAATGGTTTTTGCCGTGATAATTAATGTTTTTACAAAATAAGAAATTATATTGTTTTGTTACTTATATAATTAGCTAAAACTGTCTTGAAATAAAATCAGCCAACGCGGAGAAGACGATTTTAAACAAAATTGCCTAATAGATTTTGACATATGCTCTCGTTTAGGAGTAAATAAGTAATCTTAATATCAGGGGCGTCATTTCAGGTTTTTCCAGGGGGGGGGGGGGCAAGATTTTGTTTTCTGACGACAGTGACCTTGTTGCATCTTTTTTATTAATTAAGCATGTATAAATTAGATACTTTAATAATAAATCTTTAGTTTTATGTCCTTAAGTTAGCATTATTTACATTTAAAAATACAAAAAATACATTTATACACAAAAATTCCAAATCCAGGGTGGAGGGCATTTGCCCCCCCCCCACCTGTAGCCCCAAATGACGCCCCTGGTTAATATATAAAGTGAAGTGTCCTGCCTGACACACTCACTCACTCGTCAAGGCACAGCCCTAACCGCTGGACCTAGAACATGAAATTTTGAGGGAAGCTTCCCCTAGGCCCCTAGACACCCACTAAGAAGGGATTGTTCGAAATTCGATAATTCAGGGAGTGAAAAGGGGTGAAATGTGTTTTCAAAGAATCCCTTATTTCTCATTAATCGGGAAAGCTATATATTTTTTTTTTAACTTCATAATGTTGCCCAAATAAATGCATATTGGCGAATTTTTCGATTTTGCGAAATTCGAAAATGAAAGGGGTGAAAAGCCATAAAATGTGTTTTTCATTAATCCGTGATTTCTCCCAAACCGTTTCAGATAGTGAGGGGATTTTTTTTATTTTAAATGATGCTTAAGTAAATATCAAAAAAGTGTTTTTTTAAATTTTTCGAAATATGTCCTTGAAAGCTCTTAAAAAAATATTACGTGTTTTTAATTAATCCCACTTATCTCCTAAACCAGTGGAAATATAAAAAATTGTTTTTGCTTTAAAATAAATCTTACGTAAATAAATTAATTTCAGGATTTTTCTAAATTCGCCCTTGAAAGCTGTTAAAAAAATAAAACGTGTTTTCAAATAATTATCTGTACAGCTTATACCCGTTGAGATATCGAGATGATTTTTTTGTAAGAATGAAGCTTACGTAAATATCGACAAATCAAATTCAGAATTTTATGAAATTTGAAAATAAGGATGTAAAAAGCAGTAAAATGTTACAGTCTCCCGAAAAAAGAGAATGATCACGGAAAAATAATTCAACGGTTGTTTCTTTTTGCCAACCAACCCATAAATAAAACCTCTTTGGACTGTAGCCAATACATACGAAAGAATTATCACGGCCTGCCTTTAAGCATTCACTCAGGTATTGTATAAAGTTTGTGGTGTGGAATGGGTGGGGTTACGGGTTCGTATTCTGTGCAAGACTTTGCCAAGGGAATTACTATAACATCATACGAGCAAATTGCGCGCGCTCTTTACACTGAGTTAAGACAATTTATAGTTCACTGTTATTGAGTACGCTAGCTGATAAATGCCTTCATCTCATATTTTATCCAGAGTTACTGTTTACATCACATAATTTCACGCGGGCAAAGCCGCAGCCGGGCAGCTATTTTATTGGTGAAAAGCCTGTAGCAAAGTTCAGTACAACATCATATTACTTAAATAAATGGTTGCTATTTTAATTATCTTTGCAGCCAATGTAATTCATGCTGCACTTGTATATTAACTAATGTGTTATTTAGATGTTTTTTCCCCCACAAACCAGTAGCTTAAAAGTTTCTACTAGAAATTATTATGTAACTTTTAAAGTAAGTCACTTACTCAAGGCTTTATTAAAAGTAAATTAAAATGTAACGATCTTCATATATCAAATAAATTAATTATTAAACCAAAATAAATAAATTACTAAGTAAAAAATTTTCAAGGGACACAACAACATTGCTATTGAAATGCACTGCAGCGGGTTAAGAATGCACATTTTTTTCTAACCAATTAAACATGTTCACATTTCACATACCCACGAAATATATTCCAAAGAAAACCTTGAAGGTGCTTCAAGCATGAAAAATTCTTTAATTGTATATTTCTTTCAAAATACTGTTAGCTTTGACGTTACTGGGGAGTATTATTACCCACCTATGAACATTTTTAGCTTGTGTAGTATTCCGGGAAAGACATGTCAAAGTAAAAATTTGTATATTACAGGTATTACACAAAACTAATGGACTTAGTAAAATGAAATAATTGACACTGAAAGTTGCCACCGGTTATTTTGTAAAAAAAAAAACACAAATGCTTTTTAAATAATGATTTATCTAACACTCTGTGAAAAAGGGTAGTTATTTAATAATAATGGGATGAAAAACTGCCTATTAGAAAAAAGTGGGGGTATTTCGTACTAGCGAAATTTCACTTATTATGATTATGTAAAATGTTTTAAACTTTATTTAACTAAGAAATTATATGTTGATGGGCGAGTTATTAAAGATAACTAGTATGGACACCCGTCTGGGACTGTGAACGCTGTTATAGGTCGGTCCTCAGGGGCTACCGACACTTGCCAGTATCTGCTGCGTAGGTCAAGTGAAGATAGTGTTTTGGCTCGCCCAAGGACTCCCAATTCTTCCTTTACCTGTATATACGGTGGTGGTGTGCTTCGTGTTATGTGGTTATTTGGAAGGTAATCCACACAAAAACGCCATGTCCCATCTTTCTTTGGCGCGAATGTTATGGCCGAATTGTAGTGGCTATGTGTCGACTTGATAACTCCTTCCGCTAGAATTTCTTGGATCTGATCCTTGATAATACGACATTGATGCGGTTGATAGCCGTGGGATGGTGTACGTATAGTTTCAGACTGTGTCCTAACGATGTGGTACTGTGTCACATCTGTTCTCTTAAGGGGGTCAGTGGTTGCGAAAACGTCCCAATGTTCATCCAGTGTCTGCTGCACTGTGTCATGGAACTATACCAGTACCTCGTAGTCCAATTCGTTCAGTAACACCCGTGTGGTTGGCTACACTGGTTTGGGGTCCAGATTGTACATAGTTCACCTTCCATGCCTCCCGAATTTGATTCTGTGTGCCGCTGGTTCGACTACTGTGTTTTGTTCTGTTAACCATGGCACATACAGTATAGCGTCCTCTCTTAAGTTCGAGCGTGGCAAGAGCAGTTGTGTTGGTTGTAATGTCTCGGATTCATACTGAGATTTCTGCTTCGCCCAATGTCTCGCTGGTTTATAAGTTTGTGGCTAATTGAACTGTCCAAACAGCTGTAAATTTTTAGCATCAACGAAATTTGGTCTCACGAAGTTGTGTGAGGTTGCTGTGTCAATTAAGGCTCTAAATTTGTGGCCATTGAGATTAACCAGAATACGAAGCATACCTTGTTTCAAATTTTGAGTGTGGTTGAGTGGAATTCGTTGTGGGGTTTGATTACATCTGGTTTGCTGGTATTCGGATTTGCATTCGGTTTGCTGGCATTCGAATTTGCATTCTGTTTGGCATTCGGATTTGTATTTGAATTTGCATTCGGTTTGTCATTCGAAATGGTATTCGGTTTTGCATTCGGTTGAGTATTCGTATTCGCATTCGGAATAATTTTCAGTTTTTCATTCATATTTGCATTCAGTTTGATATTCGGAATTGCATTGTTTTTGACACTGTTTACACACACACCTGTAGCATGCTCATTGTTACACTCTACATTGTATTGTTTAGCATGGGTGATTTATCTGGGACAGATTATCTTAGTTCTGGAGTATGTATCTGTCCGGTAAATTTTGATTTCCTGGAGTAAGGGTAGTGTCCGGCCCCCTTACCCCGACTTCCCGTTTCCCTTCTTCGATAGCATAGACCTGTCAGCTGCTTTGTTCGTCCACTCTGTGTGCCAATGGAACACTTCAGTCTCTTATTAATGGCACGGAAATGTGGGTGGTTTAGAATAGTCTGGCTTGTATCCCCCAAATATTCCCTTGTTACGTTCCTGCACTTTTTCTCTACTTCGTTCTGCATTGGTCTGTTCTTCCTTTTGTTCGTTTTCTCGCTCACCCTGCATAGGTTTCTGGGTCTGATCAGTGTGTGTAAACACACACTCGCGGTCACATCGCGGCGTTTCTGCCATGACTAACTGCTCCAATACTACAACTGATCGTAAGAAATCCTCTGCACTAAGGTGCATCCGTGAGGCTAAATCACTACGGAATTTGAAATGGACAGTAGAAGCCACAAGCTATAACGTTTCCCGCACAGCTATCTGTAGGTAGCACTTCTTCAACATGTTAAGTTTATTAGTAACAAAAGTACAAAGAGACATGTCATGTTGCTGCTCTGCCAGCAGACGTCTACTACGTGATTGTAATGACGTATATGTGCTGCCAAAACGGCGTTCTAAAGTGATTTTAAATTCATTCCAGATCTGACCATAATGAGTTATACCTTGCCACCATGCTGTTGCCATACCTTGAAGATGTTCGCTAACTCAGCTCGGCCAGTCTGCCTCCTCCACTCGATAGTGCTGCAGGCACTACATGCAGTATTGATGGAAGGCTGCTGGGTCATAAGCTGGTAGTCCCGCGAAGGTTAGCAGCGATTGGAACTTACTGGCTATTGTATGTGTTACTGCGCACATAGGAAGTGTAGTCGTGTTGGCTGAGATCAGGTGATGTTGCTCTTCCCTGGGTCGCGACCTTGACCTGGTCGGCACCCGCGGCATTGTTGACGTTGCACACGTCGTAATCCCAGCCGGTGTAGATGAATTGTAGGCGGGGCAGGTAAGTTCCCGTGCATCTCTTCCATTCACCTCATGCTCCGTTTTCTTTCGTAACAATGTTCCGCACAGTTGTTTGTCGGTGTTTAGGCAGTCTTAAATTCATGCCACGACAACAATGTTCACTGTTCTCGAACGCTTTGTTGTCCTGAAACGGTTTCAGGCACTGTAAGCACAACCATGAAGGTTTACCTTTCGATAAGTGTCCGAGAGCATTGTTGCTTTAGTCCCAGTCCACAGCTCTTCGCTCATCACACACTCGTGATGCAATCCGCGCGTCATCACATTTACATGTGACCACAATGTTCACACATGAAAATTGGTCCTCTGCTGTTATTGGTCGCACACAGTTTTTACATAACACTTCTGCAGTACTGTTTGTCTCTGCCAGTTCACCCTTGCAGGGTCTTTTTCCGTACACTTCACCATCCCAAACATCACGACACTGCTGTCCCCTCGCCCGTAAGGGGTTTCACCGATATGTACGAATCGCGATGTTGACTCTGCATCAGTAAGGGACATCATGGTGACTGCAGGTTTCCTCCACATACTCCGACGTCTTCTTGGGCACAGGAATCAAGGTTTGTTCTACATTATAGGAGCCGATTTCATTCGACGAAAGGCCTAAACATGTTTGAAGAGTAGGAATTTCAGAATAATTCCAAACTTTGCATAGTGGCATATGCCACTAACAGAGATAGAGGAAATGTATGAATATCAGAAAAAGGAAGATTTTTGGTTGGATTTGGGCCAAATTTAGGCCATGGAGTTGGGCGCAACGAAACACGGGAGGTGGATAGGCTAGGGTAGATTCAGGAATACAGGGAATGTGCCCGACTCTACCAGTACCTATTTTGGTGTGGGTCGACGACCAAATGGCCTCTGAACCTGGTCCACCTGATCTTCAATAGTGGATCTGGACTCTGGAACCAGTGCTGCGTGTCGTCCCAGCATGCATGCAGTTGATTGTTGGACACTGGAACACTCTTAATGAGGCTGAGAGGTTATCCCATTATTGCACAATAAGAACTCGCGAAATACGTTGTACTGAATGTCCTGTTCATTCACGGAAATACCCTCGAGCTAGTCACCACGTACCATGTCTAGATTTCGTCAGGTATGTTGGCATAAGCTGCTAAAATTGGCACAAGGCCAACAATGAACATTACGAGTGTGAAATGTACAATGGGGCATCCAGCAAGTGACTAACCCCGCTCGTGTCAGTCCCTGATGCCGTAAACACGAGAAAAAGGTTCCAGAAACTTTAAAATTGTTGAACTCTAAATGGTTAGATCGCAAAGTTTGAGTGGCCTCAGGGGAACGAGACAGCACGACACACGCGACTTACTTCCTCGGTGACGAAGCGAAGATTACTTGAACATGGCATTTGGCGAGGAATGCAGTGGCGTACATTCCCACCAAACCTGGTGTAATGCTTTAACGTGCAATTTTAAAACAAAATTATACATTGAAAAATATTGAACAATTAGTAGAAACACACTAATAACATTTACGCCCCTATCTGCAAGTCCAAAGTCTTTATAGGACACTTTCAGAAATATGTCGTGAAATGAAAGAAACAATTAAACTTCTGCAAAATACATCAGAATACATTATATAATATCTAAATTGTGAAAACTCAAGAAAAATAACTAGCAAATTACAAAATAAAGAAAATATGAAAAGGACAATTAAAACCTTTTCTTGGCGGTCTTTCCACAGCGCCCTACCATACTAGTAATTAACATTGTACATTCATGGAACATGTATCTAAAGAATTCCGTAATGAAGGTAACATAAAATGTTTAGTGTAAAATCACTGCATATGCAGCTGTCATTAGTCTTGCACAAGTCACCCGGAATTCAAACCCGATGCCGTCACTTGCCGTCTGTATTACACCATGGCACATATCGCCCCGATGCTCAAACAGTCTCTAGCAGCTCTAGTTAATGTTGCAAATACTACAAATTTGTTAGCGGGCACTGCTTAGAGAAGGGTAATCAGAAACTGCTCAATTGAGGCTGCAAGTCCATCATCGCAGCTTACGGGAACAGGAGTTTACCTGCCGCATAGCGAAGACTGGCGTTTCGGTGATTTCTGTAAGTGGGGAGGGCTGTCACGTGCCCGAGACTCGGCCGCTGTAGTCCAGACATTGGAGGCAGCAGAATGGGCGTCCGTGGCACAGGTCATACATTGCAGAATGTTTCGTTAATATCTGGTAAAGTGAAAATTATACACTAATTTTATCCTGTTTTTAAATATACAGTTTTGGTCTACTTGCAATACCGATAATTTTAATTTATGTTGTATCAATAGCTTTTGATAATAAAACTAGAATAAAGAATAGTAAACCGTGGATTACAAACCAAATAGTAACATTAAGTAAATATAAAATATTTCTTAATCTAAATGTAAAAGGACTGGAATACCTGATGATGTTTTATGCTATAAAAATTGTTGTAAAGAGTTTTAAAAAATAATCTATAGAACGAAAACTAATTATTATGTGAATAAAATAATGAACTCATCTAACAAAATTAAAACAATATGGGGAATTATTAAAGAGGAGTCAGGACAAAAAAACTAAAGGTGATAATTTATCTGAAGTTGAAGTAAATAATGTTAAGATTGTAAGTAAAATAGAAAATGCTAATATATTTAATGAATATTTTTTAAATAACGCCAAAGATTTAGCTTTGAAAATTAAAAAGTCAGAATTTATGTAATGGACTGCAAGTAGATTATGTAAAAATTATGTTTCCGAATGAACTTCCAGATATTGAGTCCACAAATACAAATCCTCTAGAAATCAAAAAAATAATTGATGAAACGAAAGCTAAAGCATCTAGTGGATATGATGGAATAAACAGCAAAGTAGTTAACTTATGTGCTGATGAACTATGTCTGCTTCTAACCTATATATGTAATAATATTTTAAGAAAAAGAATTTTTCCAGATAGAAGGAAACAGGCTGTCGTTTTACCATTACATAAAAAGGGGGATAAGATAAAAATCAATAATAACAGACAAGTGTCTTTGTTAACAACCTTCACTAAATTCATTGAAAAAGCCATATATAGTAGATTATATAAACATGTAGATCGCTACAATGTCATATCACCATCTTAGTTAGGCTTTAGTACTAATCTAACTACTGATAATGTCATATATTATTTACCAAATAACTTATTGCGAACATTAAATATAAGAGAGAATGCTATAAATATATTCCTTGATATAGCAAAGATGTTTGATACCATAGATCATAATATCTTATTGACTAAGCTTAATTATTATGGAATTAGAGAAATTTTTTTTTAATTATTGGGCTCTTATATAATCGAAAACAATATATTTGTATCAAAAGTGAGAGTTCATCGACAATTATGTCAAAGTAGGTAGATATTTTATATGGGTTACCACAAGAGTAGATAGGAAATGGCGGAGCGGGAACAGGCGACTGACGGCTGAGGGTAAGGGTGAGCGGAGTCGGGCACAGCGGCTGGCGGCGGTGGCTGGTGGTCGACATTTGACCCCTGTAAACAGACACCCCCGGCCGCCATCTTGGATAACCTTAACCTTTAAATTTGACCTATGACCTTGACCTTTGACCCCTGTAACCCGACACCAAAATGCCATCTCGTTTCCGGCAGCCATCTTGATTTTGGCAGTCATCTTGATTCTGGCCGCCTTCTTGTTTCCAACCGCTATCTTGGATGACGTCACTTTCAAAAATTAAAAAAAAAGTAATAAAAATAAATAATTCTGCCATCTAGATTCCCATCACTGTCTTGAAGGTTTCTTCCGAGTCTTCCAAAAATGTTTCGATTTCACATTCCAATCTAACCCCGCACATATTTAAGTAATAAATTTAATAAAAATAGAATTTTATAAATATAAACTATTTTATATAAAAAATTATTTAGTTAAAAAATACATCGGGTATGCTTGGCCATGCTCAGTAACCTTCGCCAATCTTCGGCCATGCTCGGAAACCTTCGGCCATGCTCGGCAACCTTCGGCTCGACGTTGTAGACATTGATAATGCCGCCATCTTGTTGTTGTTCCCGAGTTGCATAATAGGGGCGCTGCTGTCGTCGTCATATTCGAGTTATCGATTATTTAATTCTAGTGTTGTACTATTTATATAAGGGTAATATGTCATGCAGTTTACTTGTATGCATAACCCCTATACTTTAATAATTAAAAATGTCAAATCAATCGATATTATTTTTAGTAACTTTGTGCCCAATACCCAATCGATTTTCGATAATTTCAAACAACTAAAATTTTTAAAATAAATTTGTAATATTACACGATTCAATTAATCAATTATAGCACGATCCTATATCATCGAATCTATACCCGATTGATTTCCGATAAATTCAGTAATTAATTATGATAATTACTTGCACAACTCCCAGGCATGACAGACATCACCCGATCTATTCAGCATCTAGCATGGAACTGACTATAGTTTTGTATAACCACGTAGTTTTTTACAGTACCTTCCCCACTCCCTTCCTCAAACAACTTTGGCCTCTTCACCACCATTACTGCTGCACATGTCAGAACCTGTCCCAGCTACTCTTCCTGCATCACATGAGCTTGAAGAGTCATTGCACTTCCCCCCGCCAATCCACTCTTCCACACTATTACTGCTGCACTTGTCAGAACCTGCCCCAGCTAACTTCCTCCCTCCTTTCCCCTCTTCTCCTCCATTACTGCTGCACATGTCAAAACCTGTCCCAGCTTCTTGTCCTGCATCACATGACCTTGAACTGTCACAGCACTTCCCCCTCCTTTCCTGTCTTCTTCACCATTACTGCTGCACCTGTCAGAACCTGTCCAAAGCTTCTCTCCCTGCATCACATGACCTTGAACTGTCATTGCACTTACCCCTCCTTTCTCCTCTCATCACCAGAACCGTTGCACGAGTTTGAACTTGACCCAGCTCACTACCCCCTCATTACCCTCCTCAAGCACCATTACTGCTGCACACGTCAGAACCTGTCCCAGATTCTCTTCCTGCATCACATGACCTAGAACCCTCATTGCACTTCCCCCTCCTTTCCCCTCTCCATCACCAGAGCTGCTGAACATGTTTGAACCTGTCCCAGCGCACTTCCCCCTCTTTTACCCTCTTCGCCATCATTACTGCTGCACCTGTCAGAACCTGTCACCCACTCCTCTACCTTCAGCATTACATATGTATAGATACAGATTTCCCTCTACTCGCCTTTGTAATATATGTCTTAATACCAGTATCCTCACAAGTTTTATTTTTCTGTCATGACTCTGCCTTTCTGAACATTTAATGTAGTAAGTTTGTGCAGAATTTAATTATAATACTCACTGATCACACAGGGTAAAAAAACACACATTTTCTAAAAATTTAACTTTATTTCACAATATATTTCATACATACTACTACATGCAAAAACACATAGGTTCCCTTTTGAAAACAATCAATCAATAATTGTTTTAATAGTAACTTCAACCATAGCATCGAAACTGAGATATGTAATAGTTTTTATTTACATAAAAAACCAAGCCTTTGTACTCTCATAAGTTTCAAGTAATCGTATTACAATCTTGAACACAAAGTTCTTGTAGCAGGAGCGATGCCTACAACACAGCTACGGATGCTGCTATTATCCTCGATTGTGACCCAGGTTTAGACGAAGTGCCAATCAACACAGCTGAAGTGGCAGTGAACATGGGCGAACAGCCCATCGTTATGTTCGAAGTGGTGACGAACATTGACGAAGTGGTGACAAACGTTGACGATGCAGTGACGAATGTTGATGAACCTGAGAACTTTCTCCACCAAATACATATCAGGAAACTTCAGTACATCGAGACGTCTGGTGATTGGCTTAAAAATTCTTAGTTTATTTTTTCCTTCAAAGTCTAACCCTTTTAGCAAACAAATACTTCGAGCAAATAGACTCTATTACGAGTTGTAATTCACTCGCGATGTCCGACATTGTACTGAAAAATTCCGAAGAAGCTCCAGTAGTTGTAAAGACAGAAGTCGGAGATGGCAACATGAAGAGTGAAGTCGATGATGGAAGTATGAAGAAGCGGAAACGTGAGGACGATTCAGTTAACATCCATGAAGAAGTATTGGTTTTAGACATGTCTCACAAAGGAGAGGACTTTAACCCAATGCTCCGATTCGTAGGTACCTAAGATCGTACATACCACGTTACAATGATACAACCTATGGTGTATAGAAATAATGACAAATTGTTTCTGGGGGCCAAGGAAATAAAGTTCTTGCCTGGTGATGAAATTCAAGTCGAAGATTATGCAACACATGGGACTCCAGGTCTATACGAACTATTGTTTCGCAAGGATCCTAAAGATTACACCAAAGCAGATTTGCAGGTGTACGAAAACATGCTCATGCTCACAAATGCACACTATCATAACAACGATCCAGGAAGTGGTATTCATAAGGACGAAGATCATGAAAATATTAACATTCTTGCAGATCTCTTCAGTGAACTATCAGTGAAGAAGGGTGATGGGTTCAAAAAAGTTGGAGGATGGTAAGAAATTGGACTACGTTTTCTGGGACGATCTGAACGAACTTGTTGATCGACTGAGGCTTTTGGTTGCTTCGCAAAGAGCTGGGAATTACTCACATACCAACAAGACAATTTCCATAATTGAGGAACTTAGGGAAGGTGGTTATATATTATGAGTCGTCTGGGAATAGCATGGGAACTGCATGCAGCAGCTAGAACACAACTACCTTCGTCGCAGAGTCGAAACACTGGGAATAAATGATCTATTCCAGGCTGACCTCGTTGAGATGATTCCATATGCTAGAGTGAACAAGAGATTTTAATATATGTTGACAGTCATCGATGTGTATAGCAAATACGCCTAGGCCATATCAGTTAAGTCGAAGAATGCAAATTATGTTACGAAGGCTATGGAAGACATTTTGTGTAAAGGACGTGTTCCAGCCAACCTACAAACGGACCTGGGTAAAGAGTTTTATAATGCCAAATTCATGCTTCCAATGAAGAAGTACAACATAAACCATTATTCCACATGCACCAATCTCAAAGCATCCATTGTTGAGAGGTTTAATAGAACTCTACGAGGTAAAATGTGGCAGTACTTCACGGTTAACGGTACATACAAATGGATTGACATTTTTCTTAAACTTGTTCGTGAATACAACTGTAGTCTACTGTACACTCAACAACGCACATGAAGCTTAAAGATGTTAAGGACTGTGTCCTGCTTCATGCTGTTTACCCAAACAGGAAAAAGAAGGATCCCAGCAAGCATAAAGCTTAAGTTGGTTACCTTGTACGAATCTCCAAACAAAAGGATGTGTTCGTAAAAGGATTCAGTGCAAATTGGAGGCCAGAATTATTCCGTGTGGCACATGTACGTGAAACGGAACCGAGAACATACTATCTCGAAGATTTAGACAGAGTACCAATTCGTGGTGGATTCTACTTAGAAAAAATCCAAACAAACAGGTTTCCAGATATGTATTTGGTGGAGAAATTTCTCAGGCCACGAAACAGACGGTCATATGTTAGGTGGGGGAGTTTTCCAGCTCGGTACAATTCATGGGTAGCAGATGATGAAAGCGAGAAATGACTTGAAGGAAAATTGAATATATTTATCCACTCTAGATGATGGGTTCGAATTATTTTCACTTCAACAAAACATCGAAATGCTCTGCTGATTTTGTCAACCACTTCGTCAATGTTCATCACCATCCATCACCACTTCGTCAACATTCGCCACTGCTTCGTCAATGTTCGTCATCACTTCATCAATGTTCGTCACTGCTTCGTCAACATTCGTCACCACTTCGTCAACATTCGTCACCACTTCATCAACATTCGTCAGCACTTCGTCAACATTCGTCACTGCTTCGTCAACATTCGTCACCACTTCGTCAATGTTCGTCACTGCTTATCAATGTTCGTCATCACTTTGTCAACATTCGTCATCACTTCGTCACTGCTTCGTCAACATTCGTCACTACTTTGTCAACATTCGTCACTGCTTCGTCAACATTTGTCACCACTTGATCAACGATCATCACTGCTTCATCAATGTTCGTCATCACTTCGTCAACATTCGTCACTGCACCATCAACGTTTGTCACCACTTCGTCAATGTTCGTCACCACTTCGAACATAACGATGGGCTGTTCGCCCATGTTCACTGCCACTTCAGCTGTGTTGATTGGCACTTCGTCTAAACCTGGGTCACAATCGAGGATAATAGCAGCATCCGTAGCTGTGTTGTAGGCATCACTCCTGCTACAAGAACTTTGTGTTCAAGATTGTAATACGATTACTTGAAACTTATGTGAGTACAAAGGCTTGGTTTTTTATGTAAATAAAAACTATTACATATCTCAGTTTCGATGCTATGGTTGAAGTTACTATTAAAACGATTATTGATTGATTGTTTTCAAAAGGGAACCTGTGTGTTTTTGCATGTAGTAGTATGTATGAAATATATTGTAAAATAAAGTTAAATTTTTAGAAAATGTGTGTTTTTTTACCCTGTGTGATCAGTGAGTATTATAATTAAATTCTGCACAAACTTACCACATTAAATGTTCAGAAAGGCAGAGTCATGACAGAAAAATAAAACTTGTGAGGATACTGGTATTAAGACATATATTACAAAGGCGAGTAGAGGGAAATCTGTATCTATACATATGTAATGCTGAAGGTAGAGGAGTGGGTGACAGGTTCTGACAGGTGCAGCAGTAATGATGGCGAAGAGGGTAAAAGAGGGGGAAGTGCGCTGGGACAGGTTCAAACATGTTCAGCAGCTCTGGTGATGGAGAGGGGAAAGGAGGGGGAAGTGCAATGAGGGTTCTAGGTCATGTGATGCAGGAAGAGAATCTGGGACAGGTTCTGACGTGTGCAGCAGTAATGGTGCTTGAGGAGGGTAAGGAGGGGGAAGTGAGCTGGGTCAAGTTCAAACTCGTGCAACGGTTCTGGTGATGAGAGGAGAAAGGAGGGGTAAGTGCAATGACAGTTCAAGGTCATGTGATGCAGGGAGAGAAGCTTGGACAGGTTCTGACAGGTGCAGCAGTAATGGTGAAGAAGACAGGAAAGGAGGGGGAAGTGTTGTGACAGTTCAAGGTCATGTGATGCAGGACAAGAAGCTGGGACAGGTTTTGACATGTGCAGCAGTAATGGAGGAGAAGAGGGGAAAGGAGGGAGGAAGTTAGCTGGGGCAGGTTCTGACAAGTGCAGCAGTAATAGTGTGGAAGAGTGGATTGGCGGGGGGAAGTGCAATGACTCTTCAAGCTCATGTGATGCAGGAAGAGTAGCTGGGACAGGTTCTGACATGTGCAGCAGTAATGGTGGTGAAGAGGCCAAAGTTGTTTGAGGAAGGGAGTGGGGAAGGTACTGTAAAAAACTACGTGGTTATACAAAACTATAGTCAGTTCCATGCTAGATGCTGAATAGATCGGGTGATGTCTGTCATGCCTGGGAGTTGTGCAAGTAATTATCATAATTAATTACTGAATTTATCGGAAATCAATCGGGTATAGATTCGATGATATAGGATCGTGCTATAATTGATTAATTGAATCGTGTAATATTACAAATTTATTTTAAAAATTTTAGTTGTTTGAAATTATCGAAAATCGATTGGGTATTGGGCACAAAGTTACTAAAAATAATATCGATTGATTTGACATTTTTAATTATTAAAGTATAGGGGTTATGCATACAAGTAAACTGCATGACATATTACCCTTATATAAATAGTACAACACTAGAATTAAATAATCGATAACTCGAATATGACGACGACAGCAGCGCCCCTATTATGCAACTCGGGAACAACAACAAGATGGCGGCATTATCAATGTCTACAACGTCGAGCCGAAGGTTGCCGAGCATGGCCGAAGGTTTCCGAGCATGGCCGAAGATTGGCGAAGGTTACTGAGCATGGCCAAGCATACCCGATGTATTTTTTAACTAAATAATTTTTTATATAAAATAGTTTATATTTATAAAATTCTATTTTTATTAAATTTATTACTTAAATATGTGCGGGGTTAGATTGGAATGTGAAATCGAAACATTTTTGGAAGACTCGGAAGAAACCTTCAAGACAGTGATGGGAATCTAGATGGCAGAATTATTTATTTTTATTACTTTTTTTTTAATTTTTGAAAGTGACGTCATCCAAGATAGCGGTTGGAAACAAGAAGGCGGCCAGAATCAAGATGACTGCCAAAATCAAGATGGCTGCCGGAAACGAGATGGCATTTTGGTGTCGGGTTACAGGGGTCAAAGGTCAAGGTCATAGGTCAAATTTAAAGGTTAAGGTTATCCAAGATGGCGGCCGGGGGTGTCTGTTTACAGGGGTCAAATGTCGACCACCAGCCACCGCCGCCAGCCGCTGTGCCCGACTCCGCTCACCCTTACCCTCAGCCGTCAGTCGCCTGTTCCCGCTCCGCCATTTCCTATCTACTCTTGTGGTAACCCATATAAAATATCTACCTACTTTGACATAATTGTCGATGAACTCTCACTTTTGATACAAATATATTGTTTTCGATTATATAAGAGCCCAATAATTAAAAAAAAATTTCTCTAATTCCATAATAATTAAGCTTAGTCAATAAGATATTATGATCTATGGTATCAAACATCTTTGCTATATCAAGGAATATATTTATAGCATTCTCTCTTATATTTAATGTTCGCAATAAGTTATTTGGTAAATAATATATGACATTATCAGTAGTTAGATTAGTACTAAAGCCTAACTAAGATGGTGATATGACATTGTAGCGATCTACATGTTTATATAATCTACTATATATGGCTTTTTCAATGAATTTAGTGAAGGTTGTTAACAAAGACACTTGTCTGTTATTATTGATTTTTATCTTATCCCCCTTTTTATGTAATGGTAAAACGACAGCCTGTTTCCTTCTATCTGGAAAAATTCTTTTTCTTAAAATATTATTACATATATAGGTTAGAAGCAGACATAGTTCATCAGCACATAAGTTAACTACTTTGCTGTTTATTCCATCATATCCACTAGATGCTTTAGCTTTCGTTTCATCAATTATTTTTTTGATTTCTAGAGGATTTGTATTTGTGGACTCAATATCTGGAAGTTCATTCGGAAACATAATTTTTACATAATCTACTTGCAGTCCATTACATAAATTCTGACTTTTTAATTTTCAAAGCTAAATCTTTGGCGTTATTTAAAAAATATTCATTAAATATATTAGCATTTTCTATTTTACTTACAATCTTAACATTATTTACTTCAACTTCAGATAAATTATCACCTTTAGTTTTTTTGTCCTGACTCCTCTTTAATAATTCCCCATATTGTTTTAATTTTGTTAGATGAGTTCATTATTTTATTCACATAATAATTAGTTTTCGTTCTATAGATTATTTTTTAAAACTCTTTACAACAATTTTTATAGCATAAAACATCATCAGGTATTCCAGTCCTTTTACATTTAGATTAAGAAATATTTTATATTTACTTAATGTTACTATTTGGTTTGTAATCCACGGTTTACTATTCTTTATTCTAGTTTTATTATCAAAAGCTATTGATACAACATAAATTAAAATTATCGGTATTGCAAGTAGACCAAAACTGTATATTTAAAAACAGGATAAAATTAGTGTATAATTTTCACTTTACCAGATATTAACGAAACATTCTGCAATGTATGACCTGTGCCACGGACGCCCATTCTGCTGCCTCCAATGTCTGGACTACAGCGGCCGAGTCTCGGGCACGTGACAGCCCTCCCCACTTACAGAAATCACCGAAACGCCAGTCTTCGCTATGCGGCAGGTAAACTCCTGTTCCCGTAAGCTGCGATGATGGACTTGCAGCCTCAATTGAGCAGTTTCTGATTACCCTTCTCTAAGCAGTGCCCGCTAACAAATTTGTAGTATTTGCAACATTAACTAGAGCTGCTAGAGACTGTTTGAGCATCGGGGCGATATGTGCCATGGTGTAATACAGACGGCAAGTGACGGCATCGGGTTTGAATTCCGGGTGACTTGTGCAAGACTAATGACAGCTGCATATGCAGTGATTTTACACTAAACATTTTATGTTACCTTCATTACGGAATTCTTTAGATACATGTTCCATGAATGTACAATGTTAATTACTAGTATGGTAGGGCGCTGTGGAAAGACCGCCAAGAAAAGGTTTTAATTGTCCTTTTCATATTTTCTTTATTTTGTAATTTGCTAGTTATTTTTCTTGAGTTTTCACAATTTAGATATTATATAATGTATTCTGATGTATTTTGCAGAAGTTTAATTGTTTCTTTCATTTCACGACATATTTCTGAAAGTGTCCTATAAAGACTTTGGACTTGCAGATAGGGGCGTAAATGTTATTAGTGTGTTTCTACTAATTGTTCAATATTTTTCAATGTATAATTTTGTTTTAAAATTGCACGTTAAAGCATTACACCAGGTTTGGTGGGAATGTACGCCACTGCATTCCTCGCCAAATGCCATGTTCAAGTAATCTTCGCTTCGTCACCGAGGAAGTAAGTCGCGTGTGTCGTGCTGTCTCGTTCCCCTGAGGCCACTCAAACTTTGCGATCTAACCATTTAGAGTTCAACAATTTTAAAGTTTCTGGAACCTTTTTCTCGTGTTTACGGCATCAGGGACTGACACGAGCGGGGTTAGTCACTTGCTGGATGCCCCATTGTACATTTCACACTCGTAATGTTCATTGTTGGCCTTGTGCCAATTTTAGCAGCTTATGCCAACATACCTGACGAAATCTAGACATGGTACGTGGTGACTAGCTCGAGGGTATTTCCGTGAATGAACAGGACATTCAGTACAACGTATTTCGCGAGTTCTTATTGTGCAATAATGGGATAACCTCTCAGCCTCATTAAGAGTGTTCCAGTGTCCAACAATCAACTGCATGCATGCTGGGACGACACGCAGCACTGGTTCCAGAGTCCAGATCCACTATTGAAGATCAGGTGGACCAGGTTCAGAGGCCATTTGGTCGTCGACCCACACCAAAATAGGTACTGGTAGAGTCGGGCACATTCCCTGTATTCCTGAATCTACCCTAGCCTATCCACCTCCCGTGTTTCGTTGCGCCCAACTCCATGGCCTAAATTTGGCCCAAATCCAACCAAAAATCTTCCTTTTTCTGATATTCATACATTTCCTCTATCTCTGTTAGTGGCATATGCCACTATGCAAAGTTTGGAATTATTCTGAAATTCCTACTCTTCAAACATGTTTAGGCCTTTCGTCGAATGAAATCGGCTCCTATAATGTAGAACAAACCTTGATTCCTGTGCCCAAGAAGACGTCGGAGTATGTGGAGGAAACCTGCAGTCACCATGATGTCCCTTACTGATGCAGAGTCAACATCGCGATTCGTACATATCGGTGAAACCCCTTACGGGCGAGGGGACAGCAGTGTCGTGATGTTTGGGATGGTGAAGTGTACGGAAAAAGACCCTGCAAGGGTGAACTGGCAGAGACAAACAGTACTGCAGAAGTGTTATGTAAAAACTGTGTGCGACCAATAACAGCAGAGGACCAATTTTCATGTGTGAACATTGTGGTCACATGTAAATGTGATGACGCGCGGATTGCATCACGAGTGTGTGATGAGCGAAGAGCTGTGGACTGGGACTAAAGCAACAATGCTCTCGGACACTTATCGAAAGGTAAACCTTCATGGTTGTGCTTACAGTGCCTGAAACCGTTTCAGGACAACAAAGCGTTCGAGAACAGTGAACATTGTTGTCGTGGCATGAATTTAAGACTGCCTAAACACCGACAAACAACTGTGCGGAACATTGTTACGAAAGAAAACGGAGCATGAGGTGAATGGAAGAGATGCACGGGAACTTACCTGCCCCGCCTACAATTCATCTACACCGGCTGGGATTACGACGTGTGCAACGTCAACAATGCCGCGGGTGCCGACCAGGTCAAGGTCGCGACCCAGGGAAGAGCAACATCACCTGATCTCAGCCAACACGACTACACTTCCTATGTGCGCAGTAACACATACAATAGCCAGTAAGTTCCAATCGCTGCTAACCTTCGCGGGACTACCAGCTTATGACCCAGCAGCCTTCCATCAATACTGCATGTAGTGCCTGCAGCACTATCGAGTGGAGGAGGCAGACTGGCCGAGCTGAGTTAGCGAACATCTTCAAGGTATGGCAACAGCATGGTGGCAAGGTATAACTCATTATGGTCAGATCTGGAATGAATTTAAAATCACTTTAGAACGCCGTTTTGGCAGCACATATACGTCATTACAATCACGTAGTAGACGTCTGCTGGCAGAGCAGCAACATGACATGTCTCTTTGTACTTTTGTTACTAATAAACTTAACATGTTGAAGAAGTGCTACCTACAGATAGCTGTGCGGGAAACGTTATAGCTTGTGGCTTCTACTGTCCATTTCAAATTCCGTAGTGATTTAGCCTCACGGATGCACCTTAGTGCAGAGGATTTCTTACGATCAGTTGTAGTATTGGAGCAGTTAGTCATGGCAGAAACGCCGCGATGTGACCGCGAGTGTGTGTTTACACACACTGATCAGACCCAGAAACCTATGCAGGGTGAGCGAGAAAACGAACAAAAGGAAGAACAGACCAATGCAGAACGAAGTAGAGAAAAAGTGCAGGAACGTAACAAGGGAATATTTGGGGGATACAAGCCAGACTATTCTAAACCACCCACATTTCCGTGCCATTAATAAGAGACTGAAGTGTTCCATTGGCACACAGAGTGGACGAACAAAGCAGCTGACAGGTCTATGCTATCGAAGAAGGGAAACGGGAAGTCGGGGTAAGGGGGCCGGACACTACCCTTACTCCAGGAAATCAAAATTTACCGGACAGATACATACTCCAGAACTAAGATAATCTGTCCCAGATAAATCACCCATGCTAAACAATACAATGTAGAGTGTAACAATGAGCATGCTACAGGTGTGTGTGTAAACAGTGTCAAAAACAATGCAATTCCGAATATCAAACTGAATGCAAATATGAATGAAAAACTGAAAATTATTCCGAATGCGAATACGAATACTCAACCGAATGCAAAACCGAATACCATTTCGAATGACAAACCGAATGCAAATTCAAATACAAATCCGAATGCCAAACAGAATGCAAATTCGAATGCCAGCAAACCGAATGCAAATCCGAATACCAGCAAACCAGATGTAATCAAACCCCACAACGAATTCCACTCAACCACACTCAAAATTTGAAACAAGGTATGCTTCGTATTCTGGTTAATCTCAATGGCCACAAATTTAGAGCCTTAATTGACACAGCAACCTCACACAACTTCGTGAGACCAAATTTCGTTGATGCTAAAAATTTACAGCTGTTTGGACAGTTCAATTAGCCACAAACTTATAAACCAGCGAGACATTGGGCGAAGCAGAAATCTCAGTATGAATCCGAGACATTACAACCAACACAACTGCTCTTGCCACGCTCGAACTTAAGAGAGGACGCTATACTGTATGTGCCATGGTTAACAGAACAAAACACAGTAGTCGAACCAGCGGCACACAGAATCAAATTCGGGAGGCATGGAAGGTGAACTATGTACAATCTGGACCCCAAACCAGTGTAGCCAACCACACGGGTGTTACTGAACGAATTGGACTACGAGGTACTGGTATAGTTCCATGACACAGTGCAGCAGACACTGGATGAACATTGGGACGTTTTCGCAACCACTGACCCCCTTAAGAGAACAGATGTGACACAGTACCACATCGTTAGGACACAGTCTGAAACTATACGTACACCATCCCACGGCTATCAACCGCATCAATGTCGTATTATCAAGGATCAGATCCAAGAAATTCTAGCGGAAGGAGTTATCAAGTCGACACATAGCCACTACAATTCGGCCATAACATTCGCGCCAAAGAAAGATGGGACATGGCGTTTTTGTGTGGATTACCTTCCAAATAACCACATAACACGAAGCACACCACCACCGTATATACAGGTAAAGGAAGAATTGGGAGTCCTTGGGCGAGCCAAAACACTATCTTCACTTGACCTACGCAGCAGATACTGGCAAGTGTCGGTAGCCCCTGAGGACCGACCTATAACAGCGTTCACAGTCCCAGACGGGTGTCCATACTAGTTATCTTTAATAACTCGCCCATCAACATATAATTTCTTAGTTAAATAAAGTTTAAAACATTTTACATAATCATAATAAGTGAAATTTCGCTAGTACGAAATACCCCCACTTTTTTCTAATAGGCAGTTTTTCATCCCATTATTATTAAATAACTACCCTTTTTCACAGAGTGTTAGATAAATCATTATTTAAAAAGCATTTGTGTTTTTTTTTTTACAAAATAACCGGTGGCAACTTTCAGTGTCAATTATTTCATTTTACTAAGTCCATTAGTTTTGTGTAATACCTGTAATATACAAATTTTTACTTTGACATGTCTTTCCCGGAATACTACACAAGCTAAAAATGTTCATAGGTGGGTAATAATACTCCCCAGTAACGTCAAAGCTAACAGTATTTTGAAAGAAATATACAATTAAAGAATTTTTCATGCTTGAAGCACCTTCAAGGTTTTCTTTGGAATATATTTCGTGGGTATGTGAAATGTGAACATGTTTAATTGGTTAGAAAAAAATGTGCATTCTTAACCCGCTGCAGTGCATTTCAATAGCAATGTTGTTGTGTCCCTTGAAAATTTTTTACTTAGTAATTTATTTATTTTGGTTTAATAATTAATTTATTTGATATATGAAGATCGTTACATTTTAATTTACTTTTAATAAAGCCTTGAGTAAGTGACTTACTTTAAAAGTTACATAATAATTTCTAGTAGAAACTTTTAAGCTACTGGTTTGTGGGGGAAAAAACATCTAAATAACACATTAGTTAATATACAAGTGCAGCATGAATTACATTGGCTGCAAAGATAATTAAAATAGCAACCATTTATTTAAGTAATATGATGTTGTACTGAACTTTGCTACAGGCTTTTCACCAATAAAATAGCTGCCCGGCTGCGGCTTTGCCCGCGTGAAATTATGTGATGTAAACAGTAACTCTGGATAAAATATGAGATGAAGGCATTTATCAGCTAGCGTACTCAATAACAGTGAACTATAAATTGTCTTAACTCAGTGTAAAGAGCGCGCGCAATTTGCTCGTATGATGTTATAGTAATTCCCTTGGCAAAGTCTTGCACAGAATACGAACCCGTAACCCCACCCATTCCACACCACAAACTTTATACAATACCTGAGTGAATGCTTAAAGGCAGGCCGTGATAATTCTTTCGTATGTATTGGCTACAGTCCAAAGAGGTTTTATTTATGGGTTGGTTGGCAAAAAGAAACAACCGTTGAATTATTTTTCCGTGATCATTCTCTTTTTTCGGGAGACTGTAACATTTTACTGCTTTTTACATCCTTATTTTCAAATTTCATAAAATTCTGAATTTGATTTGTCGATATTTACGTAAGCTTCATTCTTACAAAAAAATCATCTCGATATCTCAACGGGTATAAGCTGTACAGATAATTATTTGAAAACACGTTTTATTTTTTTAACAGCTTTCAAGGGCGAATTTAGAAAAATCCTGAAATTAATTTATTTACGTAAGATTTATTTTAAAGCAAAAACAATTTTTTATATTTCCACTGGTTTAGGAGATAAGTGGGATTAATTAAAAACACGTAATATTTTTTTAAGAGCTTTCAAGGACATATTTCGAAAAATTTAAAAAAACACTTTTTTGATATTTACTTAAGCATCATTTAAAATAAAAAAAATCCCCTCACTATCTGAAACGGTTTGGGAGAAATCACGGATTAATGAAAAACACATTTTATGGCTTTTCACCCCTTTCATTTTCGAATTTCGCAAAATCGAAAAATTCGCCAATATGCATTTATTTGGGCAACATTATGAAGTTAAAAAAAAAATATATAGCTTTCCCGATTAATGAGAAATAAGGGATTCTTTGAAAACACATTTCACCCCTTTTCACTCCCTGAATTATCGAATTTCGAACAATCCCTTCTTAGTGGGTGTCTAGGGGCCTAGGGGAAGCTTCCCTCAAAATTTCATGTTCTAGGTCCAGCGGTTAGGGCTGTGCCTTGACGAGTGAGTGAGTGTGTCAGGCAGGACACTTCACTTTATATATTAACCAGGGGCGTCATTTGGGGCTACAGGTGGGGGGGGGGCAAATGCCCTCCACCCTGGATTTGGAATTTTTGTGTATAAATGTATTTTTTGTATTTTTAAATGTAAATAATGCTAACTTAAGGACATAAAACTAAAGATTTATTATTAAAGTATCTAATTTATACATGCTTAATTAATAAAAAAGATGCAACAAGGTCACTGTCGTCAGAAAACAAAATCTTGCCCCCCCCCCCCCTGGAAAAACCTGAAATGACGCCCCTGATATTAAGATTACTTATTTACTCCTAAACGAGAGCATATGTCAAAATCTATTAGGCAATTTTGTTTAAAATCGTCTTCTCCGCGTTGGCTGATTTTATTTCAAGACAGTTTTAGCTAATTATATAAGTAACAAAACAATATAATTTCTTATTTTGTAAAAACATTAATTATCACGGCAAAAACCATTTTAAACAAAACTGCCAAACAGATTTTCGATACCTAATCTCGTTTAAGCTTATAATAATAATAATAATAATAATAATAATAATAATCTAAAAAAGTATAAAGAAGAAAGTCCCATAGCAAAAATTATACCGAAGCGATATCAGAAAGAGCGAGCGATTATGTTTGGTAAAGATTACACGCTTGTATTTAAACTGCGTGACTTGCCTGCATGGGAAATAGCATTTGTAACTTGTGTCTATCTCTCAATGCTGTTCATAAGAAACATAACATTTACTGAGAGAAAAAAACTTATTTGTAATAAAATAATTTATCTCCCATAATATTTTCCCGGCTCGCGCAACCAGGACGTTCGATCACCAGTCTGTACCAGGTTTGGTTAAACGCATTCCAGCTATTACTTCGATAGGCTCACTTTTTGTACGCATGCGAACTTCGTTCGGCTGACCTTTCAAACCTAAACTTATGATTATATACAAGATCTGAAACATTAAAATGAATTCGTAGTAAGTTATTATCACTCTGGAATTTAAATTAAATTTACATAAACTCATACCTATAACTAAAACGTCGCGGTGTGTGAGATATACTAATACCTTGCTGTCTTCACTCCTTTAAAATCAACTCAAGTGAAATAAATGTTCGTTGTTGACAACCAAATATACAACCACGCATGTCTCAACAATGTGCGAATTTCCCGAGCTAACTTTTACATAACCGGGTTCGCTACATTATATCAGATTTTTTAAGTCGGTGAAAAATTCCAATGCACACAATAGGGCTTGACGTGCAGTGGCTAACCAAAACAACTACGTCATAAATGTGTTAGCCAATAAAAACGCGCTTTCAATGTTTGTGGCGTTTGAAAATATGTCATTTTTAAAGCTGAATGATTTGAAAATTACAATGTTTATGGAGCTATTGCTTTGCCTAGCTGCAGTGGCGGTGCAAGGCCGTGCTGTAGCACTGAGTAAAATTTTACGAAGTTATTGTGTAATTAATTTTATTAAATTTCAGGTAATACGCCACAATTTATACTTCTAACATTTCTTAATAAGAGATCGACTTCTTTGCGCTAAGTTTTATAGGCGGACGGAGTTTTCTCAAATAATTTCTTTTCGTGTAAGCCGCCCTTTTCTATTGTGTAAACCTGGCTCGGTGCTACCACCGACTAGCGCATGGCTGTCACTCCCCTTTCCTACCCCCTGTTCAGTCTAGAGGCGTAGAGAAATGCGGGAACCTCGCCTTTATCAATACCTAGGGGTGTTAGACGTACCAGGATCCTGGTACACATACCAGTTTTCAGGGTGCTGTACCATGTACCAGGATACTTTCATCCTAGTACGCGAAAGTACCAGGATTTCAGAATTTTGCAAATTGTATTAAAATGCATCATTAAACAGTATTTTCAGCAAAACCTTTCTACAAAAAAAATATATTTTTGGCACAACACAACTTCTGAATTGTGAACATGAATCTGTGCATATAGTTATTGCAAGTTATTGCAAACTGTTGCCTGTTGGGCGTTGGCAACACATACTTGTGTACATCTGTGGTAGATGTGAACCTCTGATTCTCTGTTAACTAAGAGCATTCTTTAAACTTTTCTCTTTAAATACTTAAGACTCGTTTAAGAACGTCTTTTTCATGCCTGTAAGCAATCGCATTTTTTTTTTTTTTTACCTGTGCCAGGTTTTCGTTGAAAGTACCAGCTTTATTATGGTGTTAGTACCAGGAATTTGAAGTTACCATCTAACATCCCTGTACCTGCTCCGTGCAATGAGCAGAGTAGCCCTGCTAACGACAGTTATGTCGGCGCGTTGACAATGATGGCCGCTCGCATCGCACACGTGTTTGTACATTACAGACTGGTATCGTGTGGATGTGTAGCTGACTTAGAATAACTTTTATGAATAGTACGTTACTATATATTATTATTGTAAGTTGCGAGTGTGAGTGACGTGATACTGTGCAAACATAATGAACTGCCGTATAATCTATGTTACTAGTCTTCGACGCAATGGATAGCCTACAACCGATGCTTTATGACGGGATAGTTCGGCAAGTCGAATTTTACGATATTGATTTAGTTTGTGTAAATATGTCTTGCTTGAGTGTAAGTGGAAACGTATTTTAAGGATTGTGTCCGTGGTTTATTAGTGGCAGGTTTGTTTTCCGAATGTGACGTGGTACGAACTGTACACATTTATTTACGTGTTTCATAATTTTAATTATAAATATCGTAGGCCTAAGGCCTAGCTGATAGTAAAACAAGCTGCACAGTGTAAGTGATGATTTTAGAGTGGACAAGCACATGAAACGTCTAGTTTTCATAATTGAAGGAGATATTAACTTATAGTTCTCGGAATATTTATTTAATCGTATCAAAATGATATTTGTTAATTGTGATTTTATAATTGTAACTGTCAGAACGGTTAATTGGAAAATTAGAGTAAAAATTAAGTATTTAGCCGACACGCGGGGCAGACAGTGATAGTTTGATGGCAGGTCCAGGAGGCAGCCAGCCAAGGCGACTTTCAAAACTTAGGTTATGTAGTTCACAGAATAATCACCAAGAAAAAATAAAGGAAGTTTGTCACACATATAAAAAATTAATAGAAATTGTAATGTGCGTGTCAAATATTAAAAAAAAATATATAAGTAAGTAGTCTGAACATAACAAAACCCTAGTGTAAACTGGTACGTAAATAACACAACAGCTTTACACATTTACATCGATTTCGACTTATTATTAGATGTAATTAACTTACATACACAAATCAGTCACTTCACAGACGACAGGTATTTACATCAATATCATAAAAAAAACTTTGCAATCTGTAACTCTTGGAGGTTAGAAAAAATACATTCCTATTCATGTATGTTTTTGCAACTGACTGTAGAACAAAGAGTACTGACCAATTTCATTTGAGTACATAACTTTTATTACAAGAAAAGTCAATAAAGCTTCACCACGCTTAAACTAGACTGGTTAATAAGTGACACCAGCGGCAAAATCATTAGCTAAATCGGTTAACCACGGGGTCAAGTTTCATACGAGTGTCTGGTTTGTGAACAGTATACTCGCTAGTTTGTACGCTGACCCGAGCGAAATACGAGCGCCCTACGAACCGCTCGCAACGATTCGAAGGAATTCGGTTTTTACGAGCACAAAGAGATTCGCAGCGCTAGTTGTCGAAAGGTTCGTGTGTTTAGAAAATGCTCGCGAACCTTACGTGCTATCAGTATACTCTCATCCGCTCGTTGTAGGCCCCTTATTAGTTCGGCTGTCCCGTGGATCTATGGAGGTTCCTTGAAACTAATTTTTAACCGACTTCAATCAAAGGAGGAGGTTCACAATTCGGTTGTATTTTTTTATGTTTGTTACCTCAGAACTCCGCCATTTATAAGCCGCTTTGGATTTTTTTTTAAGGGAATATTTTCAAAAGGGTCCCGTTTTAATTTCATTGGCATTGGACCTTGGATTTCGAAGATACACCAGGGAACTCCTCAAATTCGCGCTGTTTAACGCCGCGCGGCTGCTGTCTTTGTGTCGATTAAGAAATGGTTAGTTGCAGTCAACGTTACATTTCATTAAACTATATGTATACCTACGCTACTTCCATACACGTTTGTCAAACTTGGCTGGCACCGACTCCAAAAGTAGCCTAACAATAATCGTTAATTCATGTCTTAATAGATAGATTGTATATATAGTAGTCTAAAAATAACGTATTTAGATATTTATTTATTTATTTTACTTTTTAGTGCCTTTTTTCAGGGTAGATTTCTTGATTTTTTACGGAGTTTCGCTGCCTACTTTCCACATTCGTGCTGTTTGTCGTTAAGGAGTTCTGTTGTCCCTTCGCAGTTAAAGTCAGTCCAGAACATTTTTGACCATAGTTAGGTACTTACCTAGTCTTGGATTGTCATAAATCTACTAATATTTCAATTACTATACATTTCCTATTAGATTTAGAGGAGTTCCCTGGTATATCTTTGAAATTCAAGGTCAAACGTCAATGAAATAAAAATGGGACCCCCTTGAAAATATCAACTTCCAACAAAAAAAAAAAATTATATTCAAAGTCGATTTATAAATGACGGAGTTCTAACGTAACAAACATTTTTAAAAAATTCAACCGAATTGATAACCTCCTCCTTTTTTGGTGTCGGTTAAAAATAACACTATTATTACCTCCTTGTATAGAATAATCAAATGGTACTCAAGGATAATGATAACGATCATGTGGAAAAATCGATTACTATGCAATGTCCATTTGATTATTCCATACAATGAGGTAATAATAGTGTTATTTTTAACCGACACCAAAAAAGGAGGAGGTTATCAATTCGGTTGAATTTTTTAAAAATGTCCATCCTTCATTCCCGCATATCATATGCTGTATAGTCGGTACATCAGAATCCAAAACATTAAATGTTCTACAACATGTGATGGGGGAGAGGAAAAAAAGTTTAGAACCTGCGCTTTAAAATGACATGTATCTTTAGTACCAAATTTGTAGTACAGTTATATCAGGATATGGTGTTCCTATAGGACTTTCTTTGACCGTTGGCCATATTTTATTTTAGTTCCAGGTCCCCGACGCAAGGCACTAGTAAAAAATCTTGTACGAAAACTCACGAGGTTACCCTTGGTAGAGTAAAATATGTCTCTAGTATGTTATTTTTTGTAAACATCGAATCGTATAGCGTCCGCCATTTTCTCGTGCAATTTCATGGCGTCAAGAGAAAATAAAACGTACTTTCGTGTTTCTGTTTTGGTTTTAATTCGTTCTTTAATTTATCATTTTAACAGTTGTTAGTGTTTGAGTCTAGTTATGAATACGAGTGACGACAAGACCACATATTTTCTGGCAATATCGTTTTGAAGAGCTGAAGAGATCATCGCTTGCCAAATTTTGTAGGTGTACCAACAAGAAATCTATTTTATTGTGAAACCTTCTTTGCCTAGGAGTTAGATTTTTGAATCTTTATGCTCTTTGTATTTAAACGTATTATAACTATGACTCTATGGCAATACATTATTTAACAAAGGAGCTTTTGTTTAGCAGTGTTTTTAAACTTTTATTAATATAAATGAAGAATTTTATTTTGAAACTCTTTTAAATTGCATTTTATACAATGCGGATTTAAAAGTTTCAACCCACGATAGGAAACATATTATTTAAGAATTTTCGTAATGAAGGTAAGCTGCAAAATATATATTAAGACTTAATTTATTCTATATTTGTGCCTGTGCTTGTCTGTATTTCGCATTAGAGACAGGGAAATTATTTTATGTAACGTCTATAATAATTTCATTTAACTATTTGAATTCATGTCATGGAAACTATTCTCTATATATTACCGTACACTATAAAACAATGTCCAAATTATAGTACAGTACATACAGTGTGGCAATAAATATCTGTAAGTCATTCGGGATAAAGTGAGCACTAAACATTTAACCCTTGAAAAATATCACTAGCTGTTACTGCATATAATTCAACATTAACTATAGTTGCTTTACTTCTTGTATGGTTGGCAGCGAAATTACACAATATAGTTCCGTGTATTTTCCTATTTAAATACAATAATACTGGAACAAAATCAACCGAAATCGACATTTTTGTATTTTACATAATGAATAAACATTTTTTAATCAAACTACGTAGGTTCCTACCGACTACACAATTTATCCTTAAGCGCAAACATCAAGTGACGAGTCCAGAGAGGTTAGACATTTCCCGTTGTTAGCCGTTACGAGCGGAAAGATACGAATTGGCTGAAATAAGAACTTGAGCAGGACTTTTCTGAGTGCTCAATTTATTCTGAACCGCGTATACTTAGATAGAGCAAATCGGCAGCATAGAAGTTTTGATGACTTCCCAGTTTCTAGACAAAAAAAAAGTATAACAAAAGTTTTTCTATATTTAAATAATTGAATCTGAAATGTTCGGTTGCGTAAAAATATATTATGGGTGCTTAAAGCCCCGTTCACAATCAACATGGCGCGAATAAAAGAAAGCATGGTTGAGAAAGTAAATACCTGCGACACGAATGGCTGCATTCACAGCTAATACTTGGCACGACATACGTAGCGTAACTTTTGACATGGCGTTAAAGATGACCATATCTAAGTATTTCAAGCCAAGTTTTTCATACCGGCCAATCAGAATGTCAAACGTCATAAGAGCTCGTGGCGCGAAAATTTTCCTGCAATTAACAACTAATTTCTATCTCGTTGAATATCTTCTAATTGATCAGGCAGTAACTTTTCTTTTTGTATACATTAATGCGGATTGTGTACTGATAACTTTGCGTGTTATTAAGTGTAAGTTGTGTTAGGTATATAAACCATGTCGATTGTTGATGAGTCTTCACATTGCTGGATTGGTTGAGCATGGAGGTGCGACGTATGATACGGGAGGGGAATGCACAGATAACGGAAGTACCCCGAGAAAAACCGCCCGTCAACAACGACGTCCGCCACGTTTCCCACGTACGATTATAGGGAACTAATCTTTTGGGAAACGAGGGGTGGTGGTGAGAGGTTTGGCCCAGCACTAATGCGTGAAGCCGTATTTACACGACGCAATACTGAATACTGTATGACATTTCTTATGCTAAGCCCCATACTGAAATATCATGAAACAGCAATAAAATAATTTACCACGAATACTTCGCAGTAATATTTCTCCACGCAGGAGACTGGTTTATGGCTTCTGTTGGTATTTAACAGCCATTGCTTGTAAGGTAAGATAAGTGGGCTTTACGTCTCGTTGACAGCGAGATCATTACAGACGGCGACACACAACTTGGTACAATGACAGCAGCTGGGAGAGGAGTCGGCCATAGTCTGTGTTAAGGAACCATCCCAGCATTCACCTGGAGCTATTTCTGGATACCATAATAAACCGAAATCAGGATGGCCGTAGCCGGGGATCGAACCCGGGTTCTCCCGAAAGCGAGTCCAACGTGATACCATTGCGCCACCTCGCTCGGTACTACTACTTGTATAAAAATATTGACAAATGAATTTTCAATGAAATGATAAAACGATAAAAAAAAAGTTTAACATGAAATATCATGTAAGAATAAATCTTTGGTCGTGTAAATGCTGCTTTACCTATATGGGTTTTTCATGGCTTCCCGAAATCGAGACAGTGAACACTGGAATGGCTCCTTTAAAGGGTGTTCACGTGCGATAAAATCATAACATTACATTTTTGTGAAATATTGCTAGACTATACTTGTGAGTACAGTTTCCTCTTACAAAACAATTTTAGCTCGCATAGTTCTCTCATAATGGTGAGTCAAAGTCAAAATGCACGTTACGCTGCCACGCAAATAGTGAAAACCAATTGACTAACTTGAGTAAAATATCTTGCCATGGACTATATAAAAAAACCTTACCAAATCTCCCAGTAAACTATTCTATTATTTAATATTTTTTAATTTGTTACTTATTTCCTGTACTTTTGTGATTTTTTTAAATTCAAAATATTATGTCGTGGGTTTATAAATGTTTTATTACGTTATTAATTGAATTTTAATTACTCCTGAATTATTTAATTTGAGTATATCAATAGGTTTTCATTATTTGCATGTCAGCGTAATATCCAGATTTTTACTTTGACACGCCATTATGTGAAAACTATGCGAGCTAAAATTGTTATGTGAAAGGAAACTGCACCCATAAGTATCATCAAACAAACTAACGCTATTTCATAAAAATATAAAATCATGGGTTTATCGCACTTGTACAGCATTAATGTCTCTGCAGATTCCTCTCCCAGTGTCTGTCAATGTGTCGAGTTGTGCGTGATGGTCTCTGCGCCAGTGTAAAGCCTAGTTTACACCTACGATGTCATTCCTAATAACACGTATTGTAAAAATACTTGAAAATTGTGTCAATATCATGTTATCAACATTGTTGCCAACGTGTTGTTACTCACTTTGTTAATATTTATTAAAAATATTAATAACATTTTGTTGTAAACATTTGCTAGCAACAAAAGGTATGAATTTTAGAAACATGTTAATAACTTTTTCACCAAAACTGTTGATAACGTTATTTTCCAGACGCATTCTAGGGCGGTCTAGATCATAAGATGTTGGGAACAAATGTTACTAGCAATGTTGTAGACGTTTTTCTCATCAACATTTCTATTAACTTCCGTTCATTAATTTTACAACTTTGTAAGTAACATTAGTGTTTTCAGCAATGTTAATAACACATTTGCTATCAACATTGCTATAAAATAGTGTACCATAGCTTAGAATTTGTTGATAACATTTTTGTAACTAACGTTTTGTGATTAACATTGTTGCTGTTATTTCTTCGGTGTAAACTGGGTTTTAAAGTCGTCAGTAAGTGGCTGGTATGGTTCCAGGCACACAGGGCGATGCAGAAGGTTGCCTACCCGTACGGCGCGGAAGATTCCACAGATGCACAGGGCGACTCGCCTCAGTACTACTATATGCCTGAACCTAGGATACCAGCCTCGCTACGTCAAGTCATGTACACTACAGGCTACAGGTAGTAATACTAGCCATCGTCACACAAGTTTACGTCCTCCTGTCATAAACACTAGAGAACACAGCCTGTCCTTCAGCACTGGAAACCGTGAAGACAATATTACAAGCGCTAACTAGGCGACTGGTTTCAACATATATTTTTTACTTTCACAGTGTCTGATATTTTCATAGTATTTCGATACGAACATAACATTAACATAACTTAGCAACGTTTTAAAAGTACAATTTATAATTATTAAGATTGATATAATTTTAGTCATAGAATACCGTTGTTATTATTAACACGTACTGGAAACGCTGCAATTTGTTGCCGAAAGATCAATGTTAAAAGTTTGGCACAGGGAAAATTTCTGCCGCTTGAGCGCTTGTATCGGTAGAGCACCAAACTTATCAATCGCAAAGCTTTCCTGAATTTTAAGTTACGTTAAGTTGATAATTTAAAACGAGAAATTGGTTTATTTTCACATTAAAATTAAATTAAATTACTTCTGTCATTTCCATGCCTACTTGAATTTAATTTTTCTAAAGTTTTGTATTTATCTGGTACATTAGCGGTCGAAAAGAAACTAGTGGCAGAAATTTTCCCGTGCCAAGCTCTCCCATAGTAAAACGTATCTAACCTGTAGTAGAATTTACCTTATCTAGGTACCTTCTAAGGAAAATCCGATTAAGAATGTTTTCATCGTAAAGCCGATGCTGTAGGAAATTTTCTGCAATCGAATTTTTAAGAACAAATACTAGGAATAGAGAATACATTTTCATACTCTGGTGTGGGATACAATTCTTACCACCATGGATACCGTAATCGAACATAACCTTCATACAAGCCTTTGGCTTCACATGTCCCGGATGAGATGTATGTAAATAAAATTGATTATTTGTTTGGAATTTGCCGTTTTTCCAGGTAAATATTGATCTTATGCATTTGCGTATCTTAACAATGAAATGAAACATTTTTTTACACTTGCGTGCAAGTCTATGAATGCACAACACTTTTGGTTTCTGTCATCATCGACCAACAAATCAGTATGTTTGTAAACAAGCTTTGTATCCCACACTGCTCTCCCCTGCGGTGTGACGTCAGAGGGCGTGTTCCTCAAGTCATCCATTGTTTCAGTACTTTCAGGGTCTTACATAAGTAGGTATAATACATGTCCACCATTATGTTTTCTTCATTCGTGTGCTCCCATTTGACTGGGCCAATAATAATGCCGGTACCCCAACCACAGCAAAACGTTTGTAAGTCCTCTACGAGTTATTCAGTCGTGGCAAATAATCGCCATACAGGCATAAAAGGTGTAACAATGTAGTGTGTTTTGAAGCCTAGTTTAGTACCCCAGTTTCGCCATTTTGCACTCTTTCTGAGAATCAGACATAGGCTATTCCCAACATAATAACATGAAGCATAGGCTATACGGCACATATTTTTTTTATAAACACACTTCTCCTTAATAAGTTGTCACAATAATTTACCCTAGACGCAGCCACGTGCTATCGCGTGGAGGGTTTGCAAATATTAATCATAATATACTTAAATTATTTTATCAAAATGCCGTAATTTAATGTACAATTTAACTGCTTAGGACCCATAATCATATTAATTGTTGTTTACAAATAATATTTCTAACGCGAAATGTTCCTACACTTTACATAGCCAGTTATTTCATGCCTATATTTCTCTTCAAATTAGACCTGTCTCTCATCGCACAGGAGCAGATGCAGGGGAGCCCTATCCCCCCCCCCTTTTCTTTCTAAAAAAAATAGTTTATCTTC
This sequence comes from Medauroidea extradentata, assembly GCA_003012365.1. NCBI lineage: Eukaryota > Metazoa > Arthropoda > Insecta > Phasmatodea > Phasmatidae > Medauroidea > Medauroidea extradentata. The sequence continues at coordinate 95,343 of PNEQ01054809.1, forward strand.
AATATGTAACAATTTCTTAAACCTGTACATTTAATTTTTTGGCTAGGAAACTTTTTAAATAGCGCTATTTTGACCCTTAAATACAAATTTTCCCAGAGGAGAACCTATGGACCCCACTTTTTTTTTTGTTTTGGATGGTGGGTATACATACTTGTTATAACATGTCCCCTCTCATAACACAGAGCATGATCCGTCCCTTCCATCACATATTACATAGAATGTCTCGTTCTCGAATTTTCCTCCCGTCGTCGCACACTTCTCGGTAATCACAGACGTAGGTCCCTGCGCTGCTCCATCGCCGTTATAGTACAATACACAGGCCATGCAGCATATGTTTGCCTGATTTTGACATTTCTCTTCTGAGAATGATGCCAGGCAGCTCCAAGTGGAGGAAATCAAAAAGGTTTAAGGTTTAACACAGCTTAATACTAACCTTCACCATTCTTATTCCCTAGAAAAACAGTCTGTAAAACCATGTTTACAAACACATTTCTTTGAAAAAAAATTCAAAATCAATTAATTTTACAGTGGCGTAGCCAGAAGGGGGATATCGGGATATAGCCCCCCTCCCCTGAAATTAAAATAAACTGCTCGAAGATAAAATTAGCATTGTTATATTCACATTTTAGATACAAAAACTGCTGAAATTGCATCATTTTGCACACTGAAACTGAATTTTTTTTTCCGGGGGTGGACCCCCGGATCCCCCGCTTCCTGACGTGTGATCGGTGTCCCCTTCTTCTGTTGTGAAAATTGTCAAGTTGGTATCTATCCCCCCCTTCCTGAACAAAAATCCTGGCTACGGCCCTGCAAACGTATGCTGTGTAGAAGACTATATTGCTGTATGCACGCTGCGTCTTCGCTGTCAACGTCGCCCTAGCGGCGCCAATGTCACCCCTATCACTTCCCCTATAGGTACTTGTCGCGCGCATACTAGGCGTGAAACAACTCACTGCCCGCTCGTTAAAGGCACCTACCACCTGCTTCAGATGCGTTCCAGTGTGTTCGTAAATACGTTTTTTTACGGAACTATTCCATAAATGGCCATTCTGCTATTTTACGAAAAGAAAACACACTGCGAACAAGCACGGAATGTCTTTGATAAGACACCATGCTACGCCCTCCAGCACAGGTATTAACGGTCTTTTCAAACTGCCGTACTTAGAATTGTACTTATCGGTAGTGTGAGAAACTCAGAAATGTGCACTGAACTTTGCTACAGATCTTCCGCCTATAAAATTAAATGGTCACCGCTTAAAGACTCATAGTAAGATTGGATCAGCGGGAATCTTACACGCTAGTTCAGTGCTTGGCTCGTTGAAGCGATGCAACATTTGATGCGCGCTTCAAGGTCGCCCTTATGTCTCCGTAGTACTTCTGAGCCTCTAACGCGCATAGGCAGCGTCCTTAAGAGGGAGTGTTAAATAAAATTATGTTATTGCATTTTCAGTTTTTAAGTCATATCATTATTCATATTGTATTATCAAAGCTTTCTCTTCGACAAAGCGTAGCATATATTCTTTGAAAACTGATTGACACAAATAATAATGGAATCATTCGTTAACTGGTCATGCAGAGTCAATTCAAGCAAGAGGATTGTAGGTTAACTTTCAAGCACTCTCTTGCCAGTGCTTTTGCATGACAAATTAATGAAAGATTCTTTTATTTTTATTTATGTCAAGTCGTTTACCAAGAATACATCGTTTGCTTTGTCGAAGAGAAAATTTTGATAATACAATTTGAATAAATGTCATAACTCAAAAACTTAAAATGCAATAAAATTGTCTAACACTCCCCCGCAAGGCGGCCGCCCGATGAAGTGTGTGTGTGTTTTGGTGTGTGTGTGTGTGTGTGTGTGTGTGTGAGGCGAAACTCGATGAGGCGCTACGAGCGACGTCGGCCGGAACATGTATTGTAATATCGTCTCTACGGCCAAAGTCATAAATGCGCACGTGACGTTACCGCCGTAAAGCCCCTGTCGCACTTTCATATTTTCCCTTCCAATCGTTTCAAATAAAGTTTGTCAAATAAAGTTGGATGGTACCGACGTCAGAAAACGTCACTAGCGCAGCCATGTTTGTTTGAAAAGTTTGATGGCTTTTGTTTTCATTCAATATTTGCGAAATGCTTCTTGAACGTTGGCTGGCTCAGCCAATCACAAGAACGACCTTTGTACACCGAAACATCATAACCTTAATTCCTTCACCATGATCAGTTGGAACAAAAACATTACTGTAGGTTTTAGCATATAAAACTATTCAATGCAATATAAATTGATCGACGTGTTATACTAACAATGATAATATTAATAATTGATGTGTTAAATTTAATGGGTACGTATATATAATAGAGAAAATTATGTATCATATAAACCTTTGAGTTACGATTATTCCCTAACAATCCAATAGTTCATCGTTTCTGTAAGCGTATATGCCTATTAAAAATATTACAGTAAAATTATACTATTCGTTCTTTCTTGAAGTTTTCCTGCTGATCAGTTTACTTCGCAATATTTTCTCTCTGAATGCACGTAAATTTAAATCTGCACTATAATGTCACATGCATGCTTAAGCTCCATAAATTTTACAGTGTGACATGTCTTCAAACTATTTGAAAGTAACCGACCAACTATATTTGTTGGAAAATTTTGGTACAAATATTTCGTCAGTTTTCTTTGTCAAATGTAGCTGGAAACTAAAATTTGACATCGTGATAGGTAACCCAGTCCATTGTAGTTGTAGACGACAATTTCTAACGAACTCGGCACATCTTGAGAAACTGCCGTCTGAAAAGTTGATTATAACCAAGTTTGGGGGCTTTAAAATAATGCTTCCAGTGTGTATGGTGTCTTAACAGTCATTTACACAGGTATTTTGACGTGTGTTTGGTCTTCGTTAGAAATCATTGTGGACGCGCGTTTACTGGACGCTAAGAAAAATCGTAGCCCCGAACACGCTGCACGCAGTTCGAGAGCCAGCCAGGCGGCCGCCATAACGAGCCCCATACAGCGTGCGTTAGAGGCCGCGTTTGAGGCGCGGAAACCGGCAGGTTATGTGCGGGGCGCGAAAACGGCGTGTGGTGCTTTGGTCGTTAGACTATTTCGTATGGCACTTTAAGCGGTGGACCTAATATATTGTATTTTATTTACGGAAAGTGCGTAGTGTAGTCCAGCTCATGCTTTTCTATTTTTTTTATTTATAATTCCAGGTTGGTACTGTTTTTACGTGATGGCAGTCTGAGAAAGCCATATTTAGCCATGTTGAGGTTCCCCGATACCGTGTTTCTAAGCATGATATCTAGAAATCAATAATAGAGAAGCATTTCTTGAATAGTTAATTGCTTGCGCCAGCTAAGTGAAATGACTGGCTGGGATAGTTTACAGGCATGTAGTAATATTGTGTCTACCCAACCAATCCCAGCAAGCAGCGAGACACTAGTTCCCTCTCTGCATGTTTGTTGCATGTCTATGTGGCTTGGACCTTCGAATCCTTGGTTATTAAGGTAGGTTAGAAAAAAATTATAGTCTGAGTTTTACCATGGAAATTTTTCTCTAACGAGGCGATGCAACATGTATTCTTGGGCCCCACTTCCAAGGTAAAAATTCTCTCTCAAAATGTGAGCGGAGTAAAATATCTAGCGTCTTATCACAGTCAAGAAATAAAAACATTTTTAAGGCCGGACTACAATCGCAATAAGCATCACTGTACCGATAACAGCAAGAATTTAACTCATTTTCTGATATGGTGCATGAAACAACCGTGTAAAATTAAAGCCATAACAATAAGCATTACGTAGTCGCATAGTACGTTAGCAGTGTCTCAAATTTCTTACGCGAGAATCTGTGTGAACCCAGTCACAATTATCTCCCTTCAAATTCAAATAAACGAAAGAAAAAAATATTATTTAGAGCAAAATGTTAACGAAAATAAAAATACAGAAGAAAATAATTTGTGAAATGCGTTAATAGACGCAAATAAAGCAAGTGTTTTGAAAATAATTATATGCACAGTGAAACTTGATTGGACTAGAGTTGTAAACATCCGGCTTAATTTTATATGTCAGTTGTAGCGAGGTGGTTTTTAAATGACTTTTGCGATGATAATGAGCGTGGTTGTATTTATGGCTATTTCGATTGTAGCACAGCTATTAGTGAGACAGATTCTATTTTATTCACCTTTGAAGTCGCCACAAGTAATTGGTTGCGGAGGCTGACTGCAGCAGTGTTGTTGTGTTGAACAATAAACAAACCCTCTGTGTGTGTGTGTAGCCGGTCATGCTGGATTGGTTGTAAATGAAAGGTCGGATGAACTGTCTTAACTGACGGTTTGACAGAATCTCGGAACGTCTTCTCAGTTTTACACGTGCCTACAAGCTGTGCGGAAGTTGCTTATAACTGGGAACCACTATGGGGGCGTGATTAAACATTATATAGTGAATGAAAATTGTCTTGTGAGACTCCCCGGAAGGATATGACGCCTATTCTAATGATCACGGGTGCACACGGTGGTCGAACGGTCAGGCCATTCGCATCCCACATAGGTGATTCGGATTCAATTCCTGAAGGTCCCCGGATTTTTGCTTAAGGAAATCGTGCGGACGATGCCGCTGGTCGGCGGAATTCCTCAGGGACCTCCCATTTTCCCTATCCATTCATTCCGGCCCCGCTACATACATCACCAGCGCTTGAGACCAAGAAGTACTGACCAAATCTCTTCTTCTTCTTCATTGTTATTGGACAGATGGGACTCGGTCAAGAATAGTTCACCTCTCCCATTTTCCTGTAGGAATTCGTAATAACTAGAACTGGTTTATTAGTACTCCTTAATGTTCTTTTGGCCGTGGGCTCTGCTACTGGCCACTTGACAGCGTAAAATAATTGTTGTGTTGACAGCGACGACTTCTCGTCGGACGCAACATACCGACGACCCACAGTGCTCGCACCACGTTACTACAAGCCAGTACGTAGTCGCCGTCGTCCAGCCAAGCTGTGTCTGCCCCTCGTCAGTCGACCAGAGCCCAGGTGAGTATTCTACGCTGCATTGGCAACGCCGCACAAACAATTTGAACGTTTATTGAAAGGAGAGTGCACCGGTTTCAAATTGCTGCGTTTAACGTGTGGGAATAGCGGTGCGACAAGAACCTGAGTACCACACTCAACAAAAGTGCGTACTTAACCGGCGTGCAAGGCTCTCCTTGTCTTCTTCCTATGCGACGTTAAGAGAAGTCGTCGCCTGGTGCATAGACGTTGTTCTAGCGTATTGCCCGTATTATTTTCGACGCCAAACCGCGTAACTCATTCATATTTTAAAAAATTAAGCGCGATTCTTATGAACATGACTTTTGGGCTTATCAGAATGGCTAAAAACGGCATTTTTACAGACTGATGTAGCTCCGAAAATACCCCTTGGATGTGTAAAGTGCTGAACATGTGGCGTACGTTAGCCTTCACGTCATTTTATCCAGAAATAAAATTGTAGGGTCATCGCTTAAAGTCCCATTGGGAAAAGACTACAAGAAAAATTTTGCACGTCAATTAGGCGCGCTGTGAACAGAGATGATATGCTTCCCGTCGAGCGTGGAACTCCGGCTCTTATCGCTCCGCTGTTCCCACGCTTCAAACGCGTAAATTTGACACCGGTACAGACTCCTCTTAAGCTGTGACCCTAAAAGTTTACTTTTTGTTTGCTATGAATGTCGTGAAGCCCAACGCACGCTTCTCGTTCTGCATTTTAAGAATTAATATAGCATTTTCAAAGTTGCAAGAGTAAAAAAAAAAAAAAAAAAAAAAAAAAAAGAAAGAAATTCTGTTTTTAGCCATTTCAGAGGCCCCTGAATCATGTTTCTAACAAGCGAGCTGAATTTTTTAAATTATACAAATAGTGCAGTTTCAAGTTTGTGTTCTTTTCGTAGGTAAACATAAAATGAATAAGTTAAACTGTTTCGCTTGAAAAAGAACACGCATGACATGCTACAACACCGCCCATGCGCCACGCGAGGACTTCTCTTAACGTACACAATGTCCAGAAACGGACGGCCGTAAACTAAGAACAACACACGAATCCTGGGTTAAATTTGAAACGAAAATGTTAGTGACAAAGCGTTGTACAGTGACAATATACATGTGTAATGTGGCAACACGGCACGACGTGTCCTCTGTTGCGCTGCCCAGATATCTTACTTCCTCTGTTCTGACCAACATATTGTGGGTGCTGGTTAAAATATATAATTCTGCGTTTACTTTACGTAAACTACATAACATAATACCTGGACGTGGAATGCAAGGGGGACTTTCTTCGTTCATTGTTGCCACATTGTACGCCAAAAATTTTGTCGTATAACATTTTACAACTGACATTTTCGTCTCTGATTTAGCCCAGGATTCGTGTGGTGCGCTTATTATCTGGACACCCTGTATATCAGCTGCTACATTGACGCACAGCACACGCACAAGAAATTAGCACACGATCGATGCAATATATGTTAATACATTTTTTTTTAACTTTACTGTGCACCGTGCGCTGTGTTCTGTGCGCAGTCGTTCAACGGGTTGGTAGGCCTATATTATTTAAATATTTACGAAGTTACGTAAAGTAATAATTTTATTTTAATTTCATTTTATTTAGTTACGAAAGTGGAGAGTAAGACAATGTAATACCTACTGTTAATAGTCTCTCAAATAATTTTGGATGCTACTATGTTGTGCTCGAATGCAGCATATTCTGTCCTATTTGTGTGCTGTGTCAGTGATATTGTTAACTTAATACTAACCTTAACGAATACAATTCTGTGTAGTAGTGTCAGCCTTCAAAGTGGCCGTCTTCGTAAGTCGCCGAACAAGTTTGCAAAGCATCGGCTTAAATATTATTATTATTATTATTATTATTATTATTATTATTATTATTATTATTATTATTATTATTTTAGAAAACTTTTCAGCACATATTTCACGTAAGTTAGTACGCCTTTGTCCAATCATCATGTTTCGCAACCCAAACCTCCATTTCGTGTGCTAGAAAACTGGCAGTGCTGTTTTATCAATTCCAAAACGTACAGTTCGGCGTGTGTTTACGCGCTATCCCTGCAATTAAAACGCTTTACAAGCCAAATGTGTCGATTTGATGAATTATTTGCCCGTGCAGGTTCAATGCGCAATATTATGCTGGAATCACAGTGGCGAGACAGACGTGACACAAGTGCCGCGATGCGAATAACAATTGTCAACCAATCGGCGCCGAGGTTTCTGTGACGTCAGCGCGTCCGCTTCAACAGTGATTGGTAGGCAATTTATTTTATTTTGCGTCGCGAACTTCGCAGTCGTCTGTGGCGCTATTGTCATTCCAGCAATGTGAGATGATATGCGTCGCTGTGGGTACGATTTACGCACTTGAAAAACAAAGCGACCGAAGAACATAGTGTAACACGTGTGTATAACAAATTCAGGTCCTCAGATCATCTGCAATGTTTAATTCCTCGCGACCGGAAATGGCAATATGTCTGTGTTTATGTATGATTATATGGCGCAGAATCTTGAAAAAGGTTTAAGCACGTTCATACTGCGCTATAAATGTATGTTGCCACCACTGAATGTCTTACAGAGGCGCTATCAGCTTGAAGACTTGGGCGTCAGTCCCTAATTATTGCAGCCATTGCTATGTTATAAATAGTAAATTAGTCTCTCGGTTCGAATGATACATAATCGAGTAATTCTTATTCAACGAAACTGAACACTACACTTTCTCGTACACTCTAAACAGTTGTTTGTAAATTTGTCACGCATGCGTACAGGAACACAAAGAAATACACGGTATAATTGTTTCACAGATATTCATGGTAGGACTCCTTAACCTTTTTTATAAAACAGTCAAATGTATCCTGAAGTTACCACACTTGTATTGTAACAAGTGTAACAGTTTGCATATTTACAAGACGGAAGTATAGAAACTGTCACACTCTGCGTTTAGGATTATTACTTCCTAAATATTTTAGGAAGTTATTTTTGGAGTGTAAGTATATCATGTTGTCAGTTTACCGCACGAGACCTAAAGAAAAAAAACCATTAGAATAGCCGGAAATTACTGTAATAAAGTGGGCCACATTCACAGTCGTACAGTTATCTCAACACTAATTACTAGGGCCACGATTTTGTTGCGAAAATATTTTTACCTCACGTTGTTTCAGTGTCTCACGTGCACATCGGCAGCTTTGCTTCATGGTTATTTGTAGCGTGTCTTTGTTCAGACGCGTTTCTCATTTGACTGTACCTATCAGAATAAGATTATTGTGACTCCATAAAACTGTAAATTGATGAGGCAAGTTAGAGTAAAATAATCCAATCACAGACGATGTAGCAGAGCTGCAGATGTTCACATAACGCATTGAAAACAAACGTTGCAAAAAATTTTTCGCTATAAAATCGTGGCTCTAGCTATAATTAGTATGGCTAAACGTACTGTCGATAAGGTCGTTACAGACTGAGCTCTGACAAACACAGACAAAGAGAGAACTGCGCACGGGCTGTCTTACAGAACTGCCACAGTATTCACTTGGAGTGTCTTCGTGCTGTCTCGAATGCGAGTACTAGTAAACCTTTCCGTGCTATTGTTTCACAATGGAGATATAAATATATTTTTCAACATTCAAAGATAGCAAAGATATTATGCCCGTCGTGTAATTTGACAAAACTACTGATGCAAAATGTTAAACTTGTAAGAAATTAGTGCCAGTAATGTTCGGCCAATGTATACTTCTCTCGGCTATTTCGACTCTGGAAGTCAAGACGTTTGGTTTTAATTCCATGTGTTGATATTTACCAGAGAAAGGTCAATGTTTCTGCCAGTGACTTTGGGTTTTATATAGGGTTACCTATTACAGAGTGTGTTAAATTTTGTTTCCTATGTAAGGTAATGTCAGCCGCAGACATTCCTTGTGTTCTAGTCGATGTGTTTGTCATCAAGTGTATGCAGTATTACCTACATACTAGGTAATGTTACAGCACCGCTGATATCTCTGTGTGTGTATTTAAGACTGCTCTGCACCAAAAAATTAGCATTATTACAATTGTACCAAACAATGTCCATCTCTTACATATTACATTAACAGCAATTTCCCACAAATATAGCATTTTTCGGTTCTATAGTTTTCGTGCAATGGCATACCAAAGTAGCAATTTGATTATTTTCGTTGCTTACCCAAAGTAAAAACTATACAAATGATACGAATGAAATAATTCAGAGTGAAAGTAAATACTTCAAGATAAAGAATGACACAGTTGTAATCTAACGTAAAAGTTTGTATTTTTAAAAAATATTGAATATACCTGAACTTTTGTTTATCTTAGAGTGCGTGTTTTTTTTGCATGCGATAACAAATGTGTCGTTCTGTAGCTTAATACATTTACATTCTCTCTAATTATTTCATTACTATCGTTTCAATAGCTTTTACTTTGGGTAAGAAGTGACAATAGTTAAATCACTACTATGGCATGCGCGTGTATGGAAACTATGGAACCGAAAAGTAGATTTTATTTTTGGGAAATTATTATTAATGCTCTCCGTTTGATACAGTTATAAAATTACCAATTTTTCGGTGCAGAGCAGTCTTGAAGGAAATTTATAGGTACAGGCCACTTACATAAAGAGCACCTATTGTTGCTCGGCAGGACGTACTGGGTTTAAGACCACATCCAACGGTCATATAACTTGAGGCCGAAAAATTTGTATGCAATTATATGATGGTCAACTCTCATTTAACACAGCCGTGTGCCATCTCGTTCGGTCTCACTTCCAGACGTAGGTACTCGACGCTGCCCAACATCAGCGCACTGTCCGAGGACCTGGACAACTTCCTGAACATGTACGACGACGGGGGTGACTACGAATGGCCGCAGGCCTACCAACCTCAGAACTACGCCCAGCCCCAGCCAGCTGCCAAGCAGGTGAGGACCAGGAGAAGAGTTTTGACAGCGCCGTTCTCCGCACCGATGGGCATCGCCACGCCCAGAGTTTCGAGGAGACACCTACGCCCGCAGGAGATGCCCTCGACGAGCCATCGGTCGCCGCTCTTTCTGCGCGTCGCAGATCAGGGTCTCAAGAAACCTGTCCCTGTCATCAAAAATCAAAAGGTAAACACAACACAAGCCTGCAGCGAAGGAAGAAATGTGTACCCAACTAAACTCTCGGGAATACGAAGTATTTGAACAGTCACTGCTCAGACTTCAGGCATAGTTTCATTACACCAATAGTAATTATCCACAAATGTTAGTCCACCGAGCGAAGTGAAGCAGTGGTAAAATAGTCACCTTACATTCGTAAACATCGGCTATCCTCATTTCGGCTTTCAATGGGTTTTCCGAAATCACTCCACGAAATTTCGGTTATGATTCCTTAAATAAACCTTGTCCGATTTCCTTATCTCTCGGTGCCACTAACAAGATCCCAAAGCTGTTCCAGGATACGTAAAACACCCGATAAATAAGCTTGTGGCTTACAGAGTCTGGCTAACAGTACGGTATGTGCAACCTAGCATGTAGGACACTTTAAATGTATGCATGCGCACAACGCTGTGTTATGTGTTTTCCATATACCGGATGTTCAAGCAGGTATGTTACAAACTTTGTTGTAAAAATGAGATAAAGGTATACAATGACAATTTTCGCCTGGTGTAAATCTCTAGGGAAAAATTCGCGACTGAAAATTGTTGTCATTGAAAACCAGCGTTTGTTAGGATAACCTAAAGTGAGGAGAAATAAATAATAAATTTACAGGTGCGGTTTAATAAGAACAAGATCTGCAATCTTTGAAAAATAAATAGTTTCAAATACCTTTCACTTCTAGTAAATAATAGGAGTTTGTCAAGCCTTTTTTTTTTTTTTTTTTTTTTCACCAAATGTTTCACCATTGCATTTTTTCAGCTATTAAATGGCACAGTTTGTGGCAGGAGGCCTCTATGGACAAAGAAGATTGCCTTGTCGAAACAACTTCTAATGAACTATTTTCGAGAAAATGGGATGTAAAATATGCGGAGCCTTAAATGTAAAATGTAGGCTTGTAACATACATTCTTCAACATCCGGTACACATGTGCGTAAAAAATATTACACGTCTTAAATGTAGGGGTGGCTTGGGGGTACTAAAACAAGTATTTTGAAGATAGGAACCATGGGTCTCCGACTTACCGTTAAGTTGTTACATGTGTCCGAAGTTACGCGTCTGGATTGCCTACTTCAAGGCGCGCCTTTATTTACATCTGAGCCAGCGCTGTGAGCCGTCAACACCTGTGCTTTCTTGAAGCGGCGCGTCCGTGCTGCCGCGCTGGCCATTGACCACACTCCTCTCACTCTCCCCCCTTCCCTAAGAAGTCTAAGCGGGTAGATCAGCTGGTGTGGGTTTGGATTAGGTCGGGTCACAGTTCTTGTCTAACCCTTTCGCAGTCTGTTTGCATTGTTAGCAGTGCCGGATGTGACAGTTAACTTACAGTTAGCCAAAGTTTTGGAGTGGACGGTTATGTGATTAAATGGACGGTGTGTGAGTTAGTGGTCAGTTTAATGTGGTTCATTTGGCTTAGTCTTCGCGCAACGTTGACTCATTATTTTGAGTGCTTGTTTTTCGTGTGTTTGTGCATCTAACGAAAACCGACCCGAGTGCTACCGTGGATAGGAACGGATACACTTTGCTGAGCTGGCGGACATGCAGCAAGCTTATGGTGCAGCTCGCGGCAACGCAGCGGAGGCGTGTAGGATGTATCAACAACAATTCGCAAACAGAAGACTTCCGAGCAGACAAATATTCACGAATAATGACTAGGGCCCGGTAGTTTTCGCCAAAAAATTTTTGCAGCACTTTGTTTCAGTGCCTTACGTGCGCACCTGCATCTCGGCTTTGTAGTCAGTAATTGGATGCCGTAACTCCCACCGTGTGGAATTTAAACCCGCAAATCACAGACGTGATGTGTCACAGTTAACCATGTATTTACTGGCACAGTCAAATGAATAATAACTCTGCACAAAACCACTCTGCTAATAATCATGAAGTTGAGGTGCAGGTGTACACGTAAGACACTGAAACAAAGTGGGGCAAAAATCTTTTCGCGAAAACTACCGGGCACTAATAATGACCAGCGTTTGCGAGACACCGGATCATTTGTCGGGACACGAAATGACGTCGGAGCACCCAGACAAGTTCGTACTCCCGAATTTGACGAACAAGTACTTCATGAATCTGAAGAAACGCCGACGACCAGCACAAGGAAAGTTGCTCATGAAACGGGTGTTGATCGACGCCTAGTTCGGAATGTTTTACACGAAAACAGTCTGCATGCATGCCGTCTTCAAGAAGTGCAGGCATTGCGTGCAAATTACTACCCTCTTCGGATTCACTTTTATAACTGGTTTTTAGGACAGAGAGCCCAAAAGCCAAGATTTCCATCTCTGGTCTTGTTTACGGATGAGGCGTCATTCACTCGAGAGGGAGTTTTTAACCACAATAATAATCATTTATGGGACTACGAAAATCCTCATGGTACGCGCACCCGTGGACACCAGGAACGTTGTACTGTCAACTAGTGGGCGGGAATAGTGCACGATCAGTTAATTGGGTCTTACATTCTCCCACCAAGGCTTAACGGTGCGAACTACTTAATTTTTCTGCAAGAGGTGCTACCAGAACTTTTGGAAGAAGTGCCGTTAAATGTGCATCGTGAAATGTGCGGTTTCAGCACGATGGTTGTCCTGCCCATTTTACATAGGCAGTGCGTGCTCATCTTACAGAAGAATTTGGTGACAGGTGGATCGGCAGGGGTGGACCGGTGAGGTGGCCCCCACTGTCCCCTGACTTAACGCCCCTTGATTTTTTCTTGTGGAGATTTATCAAAGACATTGTTTACGCGACCCTTGTTGAAAGCAAGGAAGATTTAGTAGCCGGAATCGAGAAAGCAGTACACCAAATTAGCGACATGGCCGGTGTGTTCTAACGTGTTCGCCAATCAATGTTACGTCGATGTGAACATTGCCGGGATGTCGGTGGAAGAAACTTTGAACATTTATCGTAAACTTTTGCCTTTTTGTATTACAAACACCAACCCGGGTAAAACGTTTTCTTTTTTGTTTTTTTTTTTTTTATTTTTCTGAGTACTTTATGTTAATTCACACGTCAAGAATCGGCAATAAAGCACAGGTGTTGACGGCTCACAGCGCTGGCTCAGATGTAAACAAAGGCGCGCACTGAAGTAGGCAATCCATGACGCGTAACTTCGGACGCGTGTAACAACTTAACGGTAAGCCGGAGACCCATAGTTCCTATCTTCAAAATACTTGTTTTAGTACCCCCAAGCCACCCCTACATTTCCGCACCCTGTATACAGCCTATCAAAGATACATAGCAGTACCATATTATTCTCTGAGTGCTGCAAACTTATGTCAATATTCTGGATACAATTAATTTATACAAAAATATTTTTTCTGGATACAATGTGAATGAAACTTTAATATTACAATGTTGTACAGTTAATCTGTATCTGCAGTTTAGGCACCGAGTTTCTGAACAGTTGGTATGCTGTGTTAAATAAAAAAATTGTTAATTTTCCCCGCTGATAAGGAGCAAGGAATTTCTTATGTGGGCATCGTCAGACATCCTTTCAACAGTTTGAAAGTACTGTGATTAAAATTTTAATAATTGCTACAATATTTGCTAGTCGCATCAAATATATTTGGATTCCTAAGTGATGGAGATCTTAATTTATATGAAGAAAAACTTACTAAGTTACTACTTATTTCGTACTTTAATTACTATTCAGGCCCCCATTTACTCCTAAATTATCTGTTGCTGTACGCAGGTACCAATTTACAACAAAAGATTCTCTCTCGCCCAAAAATAATGTCTGCCACATAGCCCTACTATTTACATTCGCGTCTCTGTGCAGTTAAATCAGTCTCTTCATACTTCAGTCCACAGGATATGCAGGTCTCTTGTCAAACATACTCCACCAGGTCGCACTCAACTGGTTGTAAAGTTACAGCCTCGCTTGTCTCTAACTCTGTCCTCTACACTAACCCCCATCTTGCACTCCCCCTCGTTGGGTCACAGCTCGCACTCGGGCCTCACACTTGGAACTCACAGTTCCCAATTCCAGACTTCTGACTCAGAACTCGGGATTGGTGAGATTGGGGAATTCGCACTTATACAGGCTGTTCCGGGAGTAGACGTCAATAAAGAGGTTGGTGATATAGGCGCCCAAGACCTACCAAATAAACCAAACTTGTAAAAATCAGATTCACAACCTTCTAAATGTTATGAATTTTTAAAGAAAATTTGACTATGCTATACCTTGAACTAAACATTTACTTATGGTGGAAAAAGTAATGGTCCATGTGGAACAAAATTTGTATACGCCGAAGGTTATTAGTGTCGTCACATTCAAAAACACATTTCACGTCGCTGAGAGTACAGCTTCGTGGTGTAAAAAAATCACTTTCACAAAAGTTGTGTTTGGTTCGGGAAGATGCCTTCAGTTTGCACGAGGTAAAAAAAATATTAATGGGTCACATAAATGATCACCCGTCACTGGAAAAACTACCCCATTTTAATGTTATCTACACTATGTTTCACATAAAGTGATTTGATCTGACAACTAACACTGACATTGACAACTGATTATTCTTACTAAATTTAACAATATGTACCGAATGATTGACATATTATACTTTATCTGATGCTGTGTTAAACTGCATATGCAATTAATGACTTTAATGAGGCGTAAGTAAATTATAAAACAATACAATATCACATACTAGTGATCCCACTCTTCCCCCAACTTCTTTTAACAGACCCCATGTCAATGTTCTTTCCAGTTCCAACTTACTTCATGTACATATTTTCTGTTAGTTCTTTTTACTTTGTATACTTTACAAAATTGCCTGTGTACAGTTTCATATTAAACTACTGCAGACCTACATTATTTGTAGTCATTGTGCAATAATTCAACTACCTGTTACTGTAGGAATTTTTTATATATTTAAATGGTAACAGTCAAAGCTCTGCTTCTCCTAAAGTAAACGAGCATGCATGATATTTACGACGGAACACGAGACAAACGACTGTAGATGTAAGATAGGATGTGTTCCTACACGCACTGTGCTCATTTCAAAATGAGGAAATGTTGCGCAGTGTTGCCAGATCTGTACCAAAAGTGGATGTGAACAGGCTTTCAGCTGACAGTCACTCGAAAGGCGTTTTGGAAGTACAAGAGGTGGAGAGGTTGCCAGATGAATGGGTGTTGTCAGCTATTTCGAAGAACGACTCTGAATTCGGCCCTCAGTGAGACACTAGCATTGCCTAGTAGGCGACACAAGAATCCAATAATCGAATGAGTATGGTATATCGAGCAAGTCGATTAACAGTTGGCTGAAATAACCAATATGGTGGCGACAGCAGTGCCTCTGGTAGCCAACTCGAAAAGCAAGTAGCAGTGTCTCTGGCGGTTTTTTTCGAAGGTCGAACTGAAGGTTGCCGAGGGTGAATAAGCACAAGATGGCAGATGGATACAATATGGCGGACAAAGATCAATGTCAAATCCAAGATGCCCACAGTGACATCATTCAAGATGGCCACTGTGATGTAATCCAAGATGGCCGCAGTGATATCTTCCAATATGGCCACCACGACATCATCCAAATTGGCCGCCTAACATCGTTGGGGTCAAAGGTCAAGGTCATTACACCACAATGCCACTGCCCCGCAGTCCCTGTTCCCGAAGGTACAAACCTATCTACTGTTATCTTCATCTAAATTTCCATGTACAGTTTTCAAAAACTGGTCATCAAAATGTATGGCTCGTCTTTTTTTGCCACTGAGAACTGAGAGCCGGAAGGCAACAAGGGTGAGGGAGTTGAATTAATCTACAGTTGTGAAAGCCAAAAAAATGTTCTGAAGTTGTACAGCCAAACAAAATATTTTGGTCAAAAGAAGAGTGAATTGGAGAATGTGATTCTTCTTTCGTGCACTGACACAAGTCTTTAAAGTATTGTCCAAAGTCAAAAATCTCATATTGCAACTGCAACAAGCTTAAGTCGAAAGAGATCTTATGTAAGTAGTCATAATAATAAGTATTTTTCTTCTCAAAAACAACACCAGAATTCAAAGGGGTTACCGTGACATCGCAACATGCAACAGGGTAACAATATAACTTTCTGAACGATTGGCTTGTATTGCAGTCGCTGATACTCGCTGCGAGAGCGTTTGGATTTTCGTATTCCATTTGAAAGTCGCACACGCCGAGTGCGCACCGCACACATTTTTTTCCGCTTGGTCTCTGGAGACAGTTCTGCATTTCCGTGCAAATATGGCGGTGATCACTGGTTATGTAAACAAGGAGAAACTATTTGCAGGGATGGAAAGTCAGCAGTCGTTTGTTAATTTAGCTCATGAATAATGTGTAACAGGTAACATAAGGTGAATATTAATGTTTTGAAAATGCATTGTTTGTTGCTAAAACGAAAATAAAGTCAGCCTAGCCTAATAATTTGCATACATATTTACTAGCAGAAAAGAAAAGTTCAACTGAAAATTTCTTTCCGATTTTCGTAGATTTTAATTTTGTTATATTATCAACATCTGAGTTTTAAGAATTTTATGGTAAAAATTGTTTGTTTGTTTTGCACTGCAAATGTGGTATATTCGAGTTGTTAGAGCATAAACAATATGCAGTCGTCGCGAGCAATCACGTCACACGTACCCTCTGCCAGTTAACAGGTCGTTCCGAGAGCGCCCCCAGAGAAGTCAATTGGAATAAGGCATTAATAGTGTGTAATCGTGGCATGTCCGCATCATATATAGTTATTGAGCAGTATTTAAGATGTACGGTATTACTGTAATAAGGTAACCAAGAAGATGAAGAACATAAGTATAACATAGCTGGAATGGCAAAAGTAGATACATGAGCCAAAATTTACACAAAAACAAATAAAGAGATTCATCTGTGATAGAAAATTATGATAAATGTCTTAAAACAAACCGAAACTAATTTTTTTTTCTTCAAAATACATACACTAGGATGCTATAATCCCACCCAAGGAATATGTTAAACCCAAACAAATCAACAAATACTGTTATACCAAAAAAAAACATAAAATAACAATAAAGACATAAATATTGAACGTCAAAATAAAGAACAATTACAACATTCATCCCTAGGACACGCCAGTCACCTCGAAGCCTGACACCCTAAAATAACCAACGCCTCCGAGAGACAGAGGCAGGCCGGGCCCAGATGTGGATTATTGAGTTTCCCACATGCACACACTAAAAAATGTCTCATAAATACGATAATAATATTGAAAATCTCAGTGAACAAGAGAACAAGTCTTAAATGAAACACAAGCTTCGGGAAACCAAATGAATTGTGTTCCAATCATGTTTCAATAAGTTTACACACATACATACAAACACGTGTTTTACTAACTAAGTGAGAGCAGAGTCTTATTCCAATTTTTTTTATCTCGCCAAGTTTCATTTGTACATAAATTTACTCATTCATTACCTTTACTTTAAATTTGTGCTTTTCGCTTTAGAAGACAAATAAAAAATACAGGGACTGGAAATCATTTTACTATGCACTTTTTTTAATTTCAAACTCAATTACAAATTAACAAATATAATTTCTAAATTAAACGTATATTTATAATAACGTCAATTTTTCTTTCGAATATCAAAGTTGCAATATAAAACAAACACCAAACAGTTTCCATTTTATCATAATACTAGCTGGCCGGCTGCGGCTTTGCCCGCGTGAAATTATGTATTTTAAGCAGTAACTCTGGATAAAATATGTGATGAAGGCATTTAACAGCTAGCATATTCAATAACAGTGAACTATAAATTGTCTTAGCTCAGTGTAAAGAGCGCCCGCAATATGATCGTATGATGTCATAGTAATTCCCATCGCAAAGTCTTGCACGGAATACGAACCCGTAACCCCACCCCTCCGACACCACAAACTTTATACAATACCTGAGTGAATGCTTAAAGGCAGGGGGTGATAATTCTTTCGTATGTGCAGGCTACAGTCCAAAGAGGTTTTATTTATGAAGTTGACAAAAAGAAACAAGTGTTGAATTATTTATCCGTAATCATTCTCTTTTTTCAGAGGCTGTAACACTTTACTGCTTTTCGCGTCCTTAATTTTCGAAATTCATAAAATCCTGAATTTGATTTGTAGATATTTATGTAAGCTTCATTCTTATAAAAAAACATATCGATATCTCAACGGGTATAAGCGGTACAGATGATTATTTGAAAACACATTTAATTTTTTTAACAACTTTCAAGGACGAATTTCGAAAAATCCTGTAATTACTTTTTGTATATTTACGTAAGATATATTTTAAAGCAAAAACAATTTCAATATTTCCACTGATTTAGGAGATAAGTGGGATTAATTAAAAACATGTTTTATTTTATTAAGAGCTTTCAAGGACAACGTTCAAAAAATTCTAAAAATACTTTTTATATATTTACTTCAGCATCATTTTAAAGAAGAAAAATCACCTAACTATCTGAAATGGTTTAGGAGAAATCACGGATTAGTGTAAAACATATTTTACGGCTTTCCACCCCCTTAATTTTCGAATTTCGCAAAATCGAAACATTCGCAAAAATGAATTTCTTTGGACAACATGAAGTAAAAAAAAAAATATGATAGCTTTCCCGGATAATGAGATATCAGGGATTCTTTGAAAACACATTTCACCCCTTTTCACCCCCTTAATTATCGAATTACTGCTTTAACCTCAAATATACACATTATATTTTTAAGGTATGTTAATGTATTATGCTCTTTAATTTATGTTTTAGGTTGAAAACTCAATATTTTAGCCCTGTTTACACACCTCCAATTAATATTTTTCAGATTTTTAATTATATACTCCTGGCGATATGTTCCATCTGGACCATTCTAACATCTTTGCATCGCCCCTACAGTTGCGTTCGGTTAAAATTCGATATATCGAAAATTTTATGTTACTTTTTCGTACCCCAATCTGCACTTACAATTGTCATTTTAACTATATAAAATATCCACTTGACAAATATTAATAGTTTTACAGATTTACAAATAATGAATGGCAAATATACCCCGTTTCACATAAGTTTGGATAAATTTGACAGCAACTTATGGGCAATAATTTGTACCATTTTGTTATTTGTGTCACTACACAAGACAAACTCTGCATCACAAATGCTGAAATGGAATTCTCAGGTTCATTTTAGAGCTAAAAATGTCTTGCATTGTGCAACAAATCACAAAATACTGAAAATTATTGCCCATAAGTTGCTGCCAAATTTATCCAAACTTATATGAAACAGAGTATATTTATAACCATAAAATAGTTTACCAGTTTTTGAAATGTGACGTGAAAAAATGTATCAATAGTCTAATAATGCTAGGAATACGATGAAAGATTGTGTACTCACCAAAGAGTATGAAGTAGTAGATGATAGTACCATGCTATTGGCTCGTTTGAACTGTGCACACACCATTCTGCACAGGCGCAAGTCGGAGAGCAGTGCTTCGTATTTATTGTTGCAGTCGGTAAATTTTCTCCAGCCGCAGTTTTATGCAGAATGTAGGCCTATGCATACAGTTCTGCAAGGTCCAGGAGATGGAAGAAAACTTTCTTGTACCACTATACTGATTTCCGCACAGACTCGATGCAGCTAATAACCATGTCGGAGTGGTCAACTGCTCCCACGTTCTCATTGTACTCAATTACACACTTTGGTTTCATCCCTTTCTTCCCAGTCTTTCGCTGAATTTCCAACATTTCATTACTTTGGCATGCAGTCAGAATGAACATTTCTCTTGTCACACTACTTGAGTGCACACATGTTTCTTCCCAATTTTGTGTTCTCCCATTTCATTGAAGCGGGAATGCTCAGATGCAAGGGTTTCCTGAACAGTGAAATAAAAATTTTTGTTGGTGTCTGTTGCAATAAACTCCGTCAGCTCTTTTGAAAAAAAAATAATACATAAATAAATCTGCAAGTGTTTCTGCCTCAGTCATACTGCTTTGGTTGCCATAATAAGTGTTGTCAAGGTTATGACTGGAAGGCACAAATTGTTGATGTCGCCAAATCATGTCCGACAATCTCCATCTTTTACTGCTGGGTTATCTTACCCGTCTTCACTTTCACTGCTTCCCGAAGGCGAACTGGGAAAACGTCTGATGTCAGCTGTAGCCCAAGATGTGGAGGAATGAGGTATTGTGGTGAACACCTCAACTTAACTGATTACCAACCATAATCCGTGCAAAAAAAAATCTGTTCAAATCATCGCCATCACTTTCTTGCAGCAGTGCCAATAATTCCTCTTTTTTTTTTTTTTCGTACCATTGCAGAGCGAAGTCAATCGGATTAACAATGGCACATGAAACGAATAAATGACATACAAATATTATATAAAGCCACAGTAAGTTGGCCTAACCATCAAAATAAATCGTAAATACGTAAATAAACTGAAATAATAATATAACGTGCAATTTTCATATTAAGTTTTGTGCCTAGTCGTCACGAAAACGTCGCGTAAAATGGCATTAGAATGTCAACAAAGTAAATGGTCGAGTACCGAGAAAACTGTTGAGTATGCAGTAACAATTTTATATCAACGCAATATATTGGCGATCAGACGAAATAATGTCTAAGATTGAAACAAATGATCGAAAAAATAGTAGACTGTAATATCTCGGAATTCGTCCTGCGTAGTCGTGCACCCGAATGCGTGACTGGATTCTAGCACCCTCTAATGACGATAAAATAAAGTAATTGTATCCAGAAGACACCAACGAACTCAGTAATGCACAAGCGACACATCTGAAGTACCGGAAGCAGCTACTTGAATGTGTTTAGATGCGGATAAGTTAATACGCATGTAGCAGTGAATCGGAAAATGGCACAGACGAATATAGCCATCTTTATCATAGGCGATGCGATGTATGCCTGGCGAATACTTTCGCCTTTAGCATATGATGCGCATAAAGTACCACCATAGCAGCGAAGGGGTTAAACTCCTGTCACCAGCTTAGAGGGTTCTTACTGGGTGGTTTCAGTTGGCTGTGTGGGCAGTTACTGGAGTGGGTATTAGTGGAATTAGTGGAATGCTGCTGAGTTATACGGTTACTTAAATGGGCAAAAGGCAGTACAGTGGTCACTACACGAACCACGTTACACCATGGATCTCTCCGAGGATGTGTATCAGTAAGGTGTCACATCCCCCAGCCACAAAATAAAGCACTTCCAGGAAACAAAGTGGTCAGCAGTAACCAATGATAATTTTCGACTGCCCGAATGTTTCAAGTAGGTATAAATCTGGTACCGGTGGCATTAAAACTATGTCATAATTATGATGTATCAACGTGAATTTTTGGACATTACCTGTATGACATCATCTTGCTGGTCTAACCATGGCCATATTTTTTTTTTTTACACTGACAGCACTGAAACCACTGATTTAGTGTCACATCTGGCCAGTAACTGGTGAGCAAGGATTTGGCGTCTGGGTTGGAGTATATATATTACATCACTTCTTGCTGAGCTTACGCTCTCGCGGTGCTGCGCACCGGGATTTGCCGCGCCTATAAGCAACGAAGGTGTGCAGCTCGTGAAGGGTGATGTGCTCATGTGGAAGGGAAGGCAGCGACCATTTGCTATAGAGCGCGTCCCATGGATGGCGGATATGGGAGCACCATGTTGTGGTGTTGATGGGAATATTCAAATACCAGCTCATGGACCAACTGGTCAGCGCTTGCGCTGTCGGGTCGTCGGTGCGGCAGGCTGAGTGGCTCGTAAGAAGATTGGCAAGCAACTGGAAGCTGTCTGTCGGCGAAGGTTGGCGGGGGACCGAGGTGCTGAAACAGGCGAAGTGTGCGAACCGCCCTCTGGAACTTACAGGCAGTGGAGAGCTGATTGCGTGGGGAACTCGAATGTGTCGGAATTTGGACGTCGATGTGGCTAAGCCCTTGTCAGGGCCCTGCCTGGGATGGCGCGCCTAAAACTCAACATGGTTTTTTGAAGGGTAGGAGCACAGAGTCAGCTATTGGTGAGTTTGTCGAACTAGTCACTGAGTGCAGAGACAGGTCAGAGGACATGCTTAGTGTGTTTCTTGACCTGTCGAAAGCATTCCAAATCTTGTTAGATAAATTTCATAATCTTGGTATCAGGGGATCTGTAAATAACATGGTAAAGTCATATCTAACTAACAGAAGACAGCTAGTTCAAGTTAACAGAAAAAATTAGTTAAATATTGTAGAATCCTTTGTGTCTGAAATTAGGGTTGTAAAACGTAGGAGTCCCACAGGGCAGTGTCTTGGGACCGCTTCTTTTTGTAATATATGTCAACGATATGAATCTACAACTACCTAATGTGCCCATCATCTCTTATGCAGATGATACTAACATTTTAATCAGATCCAATAAAGGCAAAACTCTAGGTGATATGGCAAACAATACTATATTAACATTAAACTTTTGGTTTTCATCTAATAAACTGTTACTCAACTTGGATAAAACTAATTGCATGTATTTCTCATCCAAACTCAGACCTCAGGTACCTGAAATCTTGGTAAATAATACCAAAGTAAAGCTTGTTGATCATACTAAATTTCTTGGCATTGTAATTGACAGTTCTTTATCATGGAAAGATCACACAAATAGTTTACAAAAAAAGTTAAACAGTACATGCTACATGCTGAAAGTACTTGCACGCATATCAACTCAACAGTGTTTATGGTCTGCTTACTTTTCTTATGTTTATTCACATATCAGTTACGGGATAATATTTTGGGGGCAAAACAAACCAAATTTACAATCAATTTTTATTATTAAAAAAAATAATTGGAATTATTTTAAACATGATGCGTTCTGACAGCTGTCGCAAAACCTTCGTATCTGCCCATATTATTACTGTACCATGTATATATATTTTTAAAACTTTACTTTTTATTTATAAAAATAAACACAAATACTGTAAGAATGTCGATATTCACAAGCATAATACACGTGCAAATCAAAACTTTCATCTTCATGCAGTCAAAAAAGTAAAAACCATTAAATCGCTAAATAGCACTGTTATAAGATATTTTAATAATTTGTCAGCAACCTTGAAGATGTTGCTCATTATTCATTATTTAAATGTAAACTATTTGAGTTTCTTGTAGAAAAATCTTTTTATAGTACTGACGAATTTTGTTTACATTCATACCAGTAAAAAAATCATGTATATGTGTTTTCTACTGTACTTTCTTTTTGTGTTTTTGTGTGTATATCAAATCTTGCTTGTTTGATCTTATCAATTTCTGTGTTACTTTTACTATTATACATCATTGGTAGCACCTATTAGTAAGATTTGTTTTGTTATTACTGATTTTGTATTTATATAGGTACATATTTATGTATATTAGTAAACTAATTTTGACGAGTTCTGTATTATGTAAATGCTCTACAGAACAGTAAATATATATTCTATTCTAGTCTTGCTCTCTTCGGGGGTGAGTGCATGGCCACAATTGCAGCCATGCCTCCAGAAAACTCTGCTCAGCCTATGAGGACCGCGACCTCCCTAATACTTTGCATGTTACCTAAGGCGTATAAGGCTTAGCCATGAGACGCACTCAATCCCTCCTTGCGTCATAATTCGTTACTAATGCATGCCGGAGATACACATAGACTGAGACGGGGTACACGCTCGCATAACGGGATATGGGGGCTCGCCAGATAAAAAAAATCGCTGAGCTTATGTGTAGGAGGTAGGACAGTCTTAACAGAAACAGACGAGCGACGACACAAGGCATGATGGGTAACTAAAACATTAGGCCTAATAGGAAATGAGTCGGCGAGCATCATTTGCGAACAAGTAACCTTGATTTTTTGGGTATCAATCATATTTTTGACAAGAATGTTTCAAACGACATTAAGTTAGAATACAATAATTGTGTTTGGAATCTTCTTTCGCTAAGTTTTCGTGATTGTGAGGAAAATTTCTCGCACCAAAAGTAACAAGTGTGTTACGTTTCTCGTAACCTCAAATTGTGTAGCCTTCTCACACTTGCAAGGATACTGGAAGTGAAGTTTCCAAGCTTCAAAGGAAAACGTCACAAAATTATCTTTCCAAGAATATATGTGTTAATTGTGTTCTAGAGTGTGGTAAAAACAAACGTCAGTTATTGTCATGGAGTTATTGCATTGTGGATGCTAGTGTTAATTTTTGTTAACTGGTGGTGTTCGTGAACAATTACTGACGTACTTCGTTTATTGAAAGTTGCATTTTTTTAACACAAGTGTCAGCATAATGTTTGGAACCTTTTCTTTTTTCGACAGTTCTGTTTTTACATCATGTATGCCGCAAACGGAAAACATCAGGCTTAAGTGATTTGACGAGTGACGTGATGTGAAAAAAAATATGTGAATTAGGCAGTTTACGGTAATGTTTCAATCCGGATTGAACCTGGAGTGGACTGAGGAATCCAGATTGAAATTTTACTATAAACACTTTGTTGTGGACTGAAGTAGGAGTGAAGCGAGATAATCCACTCCACGTGTTAAGATGGACTGGCATGTAGAATTCAGAATAGAGATTTTACAGATTTTACTGTAAACAAGACTGGACTGAAAAGAAAATGCGCAGGGCCAAGTTACCGCCATATTGTGTTGTTAAGTGTTGTAGTTAGGTTAAAAAATAACAGAGAATAAATTATAACTACATATAAAATCCTAAAGGCAAGTATTTGTAAAGCGAAACAGCTTTTATAAAGTGAAACAGAACCAGACAAGTGGAACGTCTCGTGAAGAAAAGCCTTATTTGGAGCAACAATTATTTTTCGTTCACCATCTGTTCTTTGCTTCGTATTGTCGCCGATAAATCGAATTATTTATTTTTTCAGTCCAGATTGACTCCAATTCGCTCTTCTTCGTAGTTCAATCTAGATTGTAATATTTACCATAAACACATTTCGACATTCCATGTTCGCTATATATTCACTCCGAGTTGATTCCTCTCCAGGTTCAATCTGAAGTTTTACCCTACATGTAGTATAGGTTTTATATGTTTGCTAGTTTTATTTTAGTGATGCTTTATTTTTAAACTGCGTAAGTTTTGCAACTTGTGTAACATGGTATTTATGAGTGCATTGCTTAATGCACACATGGCTTTTGTCTTTCAGCAAGTCGCAAATCAGATAGTAATATGTTAATTATTTAAATAATTGTGAGCTAATGAATAGGACTCTGTAATAAATTTAATTGCCGTAGGTATGATTTGCCAGTTCAGTGTTCGCTGAGGTAGGTGTGATTTGTATAAACTGCTAACATAATATCAATAGATTATAAATACTGCATTAAGTCTCACAAAAGACTATAAACTAAAAGTTCAGTGTTCCCATATTACGAAATAAATAGAATCCCAACATAATCACTCTTTAAA
Organism: Medauroidea extradentata; assembly: GCA_003012365.1. NCBI lineage: Eukaryota > Metazoa > Arthropoda > Insecta > Phasmatodea > Phasmatidae > Medauroidea > Medauroidea extradentata. Next base: position 120,800 of record PNEQ01054809.1, read on the forward strand.
AAAAATGTGTAATGTGGAAACGAAACAAGCCAGCTGCGAAAGAAGTGACATTAAAAGTCGTTGGTACAGGTGCTTGCGAAATGTATTCACAATTTATTAACGTTACAACTTGCAAACATGTTTTACGGTACAAATAACATCGCAAACATAAATATTGTCTGTGATGTCAATAATATCTAAAAATCCCATTGGATGCATAACGATTTTTGTCTCATGGGAAATACTGCTGAAAAATGTTCCCATTTAACTTTCACTGAAAGACTACCCTGACAATTTGGCATTCCTAAAATAAACTTTACTGGCCAGTCGTTTCGGTGCTGACAGTAGAAAAGGGAACTGTTCTAAGTTTGTCAGAGTCATTAGCATGCTGTCTACACATGCCATAAACTTTACCCCGGCAACGTTGCATATGGGACCTCGCAACACACAGCATGCATCTGACAGAAACGTTAAACCTTCAATGTTGCAGTTGGAGCCTCGTAGTACATTGCCTGCATGTGCCAGAAAAAAATTTTACACAGGCAACATTCCAGATGGGATTCTGCATCATGTTACTTGGACATTTCAGGAACAGTAAACAGGCAACATTGCATATGGGACATCGCAGCGTGTTGCCTGAATGTGCCATAAATATTACAGTTAAGATCTTACCTGCCAACTCAGTTTCGTTGCTGACCAATAGGCATCAACCATGTATAATGGTAATATTTTTATTCACTTTCACAAACATTTTAATCATGGTTTTGCATTAGCATTTGGAGTATCCTAAATAGGATATTATAAATATTTTACATTTTTATGAGTAACATTAAAAATATTTGATTTGTATTTACTTGACACTGCATGGCAGGAACGGTAATTTTTTTATTTCATGTACATTAGTAAGATTAATTATCTTATTGTCTTGTATCACTGGTTGTGTATCGAAATGCATCCTCAACACAAACTCTGTAACTTGTTCACTCATGTATTATTCTGATATTCAGTGATAATATTTGAAATGCTAATAACTTGCATTAATGAGTCTGGATATGATGGCAGTGTTCCGTTACTGCTAAAATCACTAAAATTACTTAGTTTTGACAGCATCATCAGGGCAGTTTCAATGGTCACTGGAAATAGTGTTTGTCTCGGTGAGAATAGTTTCGGAAAGATCGGCAAACCAGCATTACAGTTAAAAAACACACATGTATAAAACATTCTCCTACCACTCATAGTACCTTACAGTTTAAAGACACCGTAGCAATCAATAGTGTATTGTCTAGTATCTACAAAATAATTTTAACATACTAAACAGTTCTTGCTCTAATATTTTCTGATTTTCACTACCATAGGGCGAGTTCAAAGTTTACACATCTACCTCAGTTCTTAGGTCATCTAAATACGACTATAAACTGCACTTAACCAGTCACATAATACCAAACTTTAATGCACCATTTCTCAGCTTCCACTATTATGTAACAGTCACTCAAACTGGTAAATTCACCTACCTATCAGATCTCTGTATCACTGTCTTCGAAATACCCTTCATTGATTAAGCATGCTTGCACGTAATTTCTGTAGACTCAGCTCTACTACCAATCTCAAACCCTTTGAAACATTCTTCACTCTGCCTTTCCTACCTGTTTACGCCTGCCGACAGTTCCCTTTCCTAAAAGGTATAAAAAATTAAAATACTCCTTGTTAAACACCGAAAATTCCTTTTCCTTTCTTGGTTATACAACAGCCTCTTTGTGTGAAACCCTCTGTTGTTCCTGTAACTCTCTCCCTCTCCCTTTCTTTCTACTGGTGCACACGATATAGAACCTGGGTCTGAATTTTTCTTGCCATTTCCCCTCAGGTCACTAATGCACACCACTGACCTACTTTAAAATCCTCTAGTTCTCATGCCACGTTTCCACTTTTATGCCTGTCTACCTGTGTAGAATTCTTACTTTTTTCACATCCTTATGTATTCCACTTTCGGGGACAACTTGGGTAGCAACAACAGAAGTGTGGGTCTTACATTATTATTCATGAGACGGTGTTCTACGATGAGAATTCTCGATGTTTTGCTGACAATAACTGAGTATAGTATCACTATCTGTCCTCACTACTTCCAGAATGCCAAACCTACCAATCACTTCTGCAAATGTCTAATGACAGACTCTTCTAAGGGATAATTGCTACCTCTTCAGAAACCAGCAGCTGGTAAAAAGCTGAATTGTTGTCAAACTAAGCTTGAGCAAGTATGGTTTTAACGTTAGTGATGATGTGTATAGTAGTGCTCAGTAGTCACCAGATATACGTACTGATTCATGTTAAGGACAATTATAATCGGTTGTACCAGTTGCATAGACTTAGTACTGGCCAATTAACTTACCTACTTAATTCTGTTTTGTCCTTGCACAGCAAACGTAGAGAGACAACTCTAGGCAACGATTGCACATATGGTGTTCGGTTTTACTTTTTTTTTTTTTTTTTAGAAGAATTTCTACGTGCATTTTTATCCTCTCCAACCATTTCTTAAACCTGGGAACTCAACTATCGTGATCCTCCATTCCCAGCTTCCGGACTATCAACAAGAGATAATGTGCATATCCATTGAAGTAGACTATTCCAAACCTTCTTAAGCTTACCTTACTTAATATGGGTGTCGTGAGACCCGATTCACCCTCACTGTACAGGCCTTACACCTAACAAGAAGACCAAACCCCAGACATCCTCTCACTATCAATATATGCTCACCTGGTACCGAAATGATTTTTTCACTTTATGATAATTGGGTTACCAGCTGTGGGGGTACACTTTCAAGAGAAAAGCATGTAATATCAGTCTCCATGTCAATTAGGAATTGCAAACTAGTATTGGATTTTGGATTTAAACTGAAGATGTCAGTTTACTGATATCGTCGAGATGAGACTTAAACAACATAGAAAGAACTCACAGGCCTCTTGCCATGATTCCCTTTCATCTGAAACATTGTACACTCTACCCTGGTCTCTAATTCTGTCGGCTCTGTAAACTGCGGCCCAATTGCCTTGACTGTTGCAACCAAAACGTACAGCATTTCAATCAGGGCCCCTAGACTGCTTATACAGTCGTAACCCACAACACTAGCACTTTCTTGATTGGCCATTCTCTCCATTATGTATTAGTTCGCCTGGAAAATGAAGACAGCGAGTTCCTAAACATGATTTTAGAATGTAACAATGCTCTTTCAGATGATGATGATGTTTAGTGTAGGAATGCTGACTGGTCGATTTGTAGTTTTGCCTGTCTTAAAGCTAAAATTTCTTTTTCCAATGTAAGTTCTAGTATTATCCTCCGGAATCAGTTCCTGTTTCAGTGTTCTATTGCCGCAGCTCTCCGCCAAACTATGGAGAGCAGTTTTAAATTTGGAATTGTTTTACTTGGTAGGTGAGCTCGAGCTCGTGAATTAAATCTGAAACATTTGAAGATGATGCTTGTCAGGTTGAAGAATTCATCAGAATGTTTCAATGTATTTATAAATATAGCAGCGAAATCCATACAACAGAAAAATCCATCGTTGTTGGAGGATGAATATTAGGGACGCACTTCCAGCCGAAGATCCCTAATTAGTAACAGACATTAGGCTAATAATTTTGGCGGAATATAAAAAAATGCCATATTACAACATATTAAATTTAATAACTGGCACAACTGCCACCAAGTATTATTGATAAAGTTTGATATGAACTGAAAAGCTTCATAATGTAGCACTGCGATACAGAAGCCATATTGGCAACTGTCATTGCTAACCTTGTGGCACACATCTATAGTTTCATAAACACACAAGTGGCAAACATTTTGTAGATGGGATGTGAATATGGCTCTTTACAGTTCAAACAAACCCTGTGTGTAAGTAGAGAGGGTAGCGAATTTCACTTTAACTGTGAAGTAATTTTACTTTTTAGAAATTTGCATGAGATCCTCTTCTGTAAACCTTGGGATTTTCCTGACTTGCCAAAATATGTACTGTTCTTCACTTTGAACTAGAAAATTAAAACGAAAGTAGGTATCCATGAGTTGCAAGAATTTCTACAAGAATAACGTCGTCTAGTTACCCAACTACCAGATATTTCTAAGCACAAAGTGCTGTCAAATGTGGATATTTTCCTGCAGTTGTAACATTGACCGACTCAATATATTTGTTTAGAGACCATATAATAAACAAATTTATATGTATAGTTAGGCAATTAATACTTAAGTTTGATCCATTTAAAAAAAGTTCTCCATTTCTTCAACAAATGGCACCAAATTAAATATTTTGAGTCTGTCAGTGTTTTTCCTGCAGTCAAGTATTCCAAGTATCCACATTTGACATTGCTAAAAATGTGAGCCTGCTCGTAAGAATTAAATGGATGACAAAATGGGCTATAACAGTTTTAAGCGATAGTGTTGATTGTGTCAGATGTTACCAAATCTTTCCAACTACAGGCTTCAGTAAGTGACCTAGGTGCTACGCAGAAGGATAATTTGGACTTAGTTGGTTCTAAATATGTTAACAGGTAACATCGGCTAGAGCCTCTCGGACACCACCATTTGAAAATGTGCACGAAATGAAGCCTGGTTGGGAAGCCGTAAAAGACACTTCTGAAACATCAGAATCAGAGTACTCCCAGCAGATAGTATACAGAACTAACAGCGACTCATCTGTTATTCTCCACAAGAACCCTAGATTCCCAAACAAGATGCTGAAATACGCGAAGAACTCAGCTAGTCGCTCCAAACAAGCAGTCCCATCATGGCTGCCTAAACCTAGAAGGAGCACAAGAGTAAGTATCCTTCATACACTAAAACCGGAAGTGGCAGAAATACCTCCCACTTTTGTAAAATAAATTACAAGCAATGCCCCAAGTTATGCGTAACCTCATATAACATCGATCACCAGTAAAAATCAACATACTCCCATCGACAAGAATATTGCCTCTTTGGTTACACAAACAGGTCATGCAGCTATACTCTAGCCATTAAGTGACCTTTTACATCACTCTTCCTGTTCACGAGCTATAATATTAGGTAATAATAACAATTCACATGACCAAATACTTGTTGATTTCATTTACACTTTATTGTTCAGACTGTTTTACCCTTTGATGAGCCATGAACCTACATAGCATGGCCCATAAGCTGCAGAACTGCGCCTAGCCAACAGTGCCTAAAGTATGTCGTCAGTAACTTCACTCGTGTATCATAAATGGGTTGCTTCTGTAACACTCCCGGAACCATCAGTGGGCCACTAGCTGCAGCAGCGACACACGTGCTTTCTGCTTCCGTATTGCCGTAAGTTGAACCGTAAGACATGCTAAAATAATATCTTATCCTGATTTGGCATCAGAAACAGGTCAGGTATATATATTTGTTTATTTATATTGATATATATTATTACATTTCATAGATCCCACTATGAGTCTAACTTTGGCATAGAGAATAGGTCAAAAATATTATAAAATTACAAATGTACACAATTTTAAACATATAAATGCAATTAATAATGACAACATTGGTAAATAAACACGATTGTATCAGTCAGAACCTCAGACAAACATACTAAATCATAAATTTTTGTTATATTAAAATAAATTTTAAAATACAGTTATTGATGTTACTCATAGTTTATATCAATTTTTAAATTTAAAAAGTTATTATCTCATTAATACTATAAAAACACATTTTCTAAAAGAATTGTTTAACATTTTCCATGATTTTGCTAATATTTATTTCTTCCACTATGAATTTTGGTAACTTACAAAATTGTATTACACAATAATATAGGCCCTTTTCAAAATAAGTACTAGAATGTTGGATCTTTCTTAATCTATATTATTTTCTCGTATAATATTGATGTGTATCTTTAATCATACTAAAAAACCTGGGTATTCTTTTTAATTAAGTTGAGTATACTAATAACATATCCATCATATATTGTTAGAATTTTGTATATTTTAAAAATCTCTCTAGAGAAGTAAAGGCTTGGTATCTTTGTAAGGATACGAATGGCTTTCTTCTGGAAGTTAAATATTTTTATACTACCTATATTTTTGATTTCCCCAAAATTCATTACCACACTTCATAATAGAATGATAAAAAGCGTAGTACATTAGTTTCAAGGTATTGAAATCTACCTGTCCTCTAATATCTTCAATACAATAATGATAATTTGCTTTGTAAGTAATTTATAGTTTTTACCATGATACTCCATTTTTAGAACAAAATATGTAATTTAATTAGCTTCTTTTATAACAGCATTTTTTAATGTACCGTATTTGATATTGGTTGAATATTCTTATTACTTCTCTGAAACTGCAAAAATACTGTTTTAAATATATTTAAATAAAGTTAATTATTTTCAAACCAATTTAATACACCATGGAGTTTCACTTATTATTTTTAGTTCCAAACTATTATCACTAATAATTAAGCTTGTATCATCAGCAAATAAAAATACTTTTCAAAAGTTTATAGTTTTTGGCAAATTATTGATACACATCTCTATATATAAAAATGAACACTGACTGATTGACTGACATATCAAGCTGCAGCCCAAATCACTTTATTTATTTATTTATTTCATATTCATTCCATGGAGCCCTTAGCAGAGTCATTGGCCATAGGGCTATATAACATGTCACAATGGTACTTATCTATATACACTAAAAATATGTGCTGGTAACACAGTCAATAAACTAAAATTATTACAGTCATAAATATATTGTCCCGTAAGAGTTAATATGTTCTCAGTAATGAAAAGCTGCCTGCAAGAATCTCTATTTCTTTTGTTACATAAAATTCTAATAGCTTTTTTCTGCAGCAGAAGTATTCTTTTACTGTCAGTTGAAGCACCCCAAAAGTTAACACCATATGTCATTACAGAATGAAAATTAGCATAGTACACTTGTTTGAGTACAGATTTGGGAAGTAAAGTTGACACACATACAAGCACATAATAGACCCAAGTTGTAAATACAAACATTTAGGTAGAAATCAAAATTAACACCCAATATTCACATATAAGATATATATATCTGTACTACACATACATACATATATATATATATACATACATACATTTAGGCCTGTGCACCTCTTGCATAAAAATACATACTAAGATTTACATGCATTGTTTGTTAACAAAGGAGGAAAAAAACTGAAATACTCTTCCAAAGAATAAAAGGCATTAATAGTTAATATGGACTTGATTTTGTGCTTGAACCGCTTACTGTTATCCCTGCACAAGTCTTTGTACTCCTGTGGTAGACAGTTATATACTTTGATTGCAGTGTAATAGAAACCTTTTTGGTATAAAGAAAGGGAGGCTGAAGGCACATGCATATTATTTGTACGTCTATAACTGTAGTGGTGAACTGTTGTGTTTGTTTGGAAAATAGACATGTTATCAGAAACAAACGAAAGCATCTCAGTATTTAAGCGGCATTCACAACACTCAATAACTTTTTCAATACAAAAAGAAGTTACATCAATAGTAGTGAAATTTATACTGTTATGTAAAAATATACAAACACCACCCATTGCATTTATAGGTGTACAAAAATAAGCTCCAAGATTAAATCCATCTATGTTAACCTGTAAAATCTCTGAATTTCTTAGGTGATGCTCTGAGAAACATAGTTCATTTAAATCTAAAGATAACTCATCACTTATATCTTTTAAGTCAATAAGTATTTCATTACATTTTTTTTTTGCGTAGTCCTCTAATGTTTTGTGAGAAATGGAAAAAGCCTCTTTAAAGTTAGCAGGGTAAACAATACTAAAAGTTGGACTTAACTTATGAAGCTGATGAGACTGACGAGCACTGACACGTTGGCAAGTGCACTGCTCCTGAAGGGGACACTGTTGCTGTTGTAGCTGATACTGCTCTAGTTGTTGAAGTTGATTCAGCTGCTGATGTTGAAGTTGATACTGCTTCTGTTTTGGAGTTGATACTGTTACTGCAGTTGAGTTTGATACTGCTGCTGTTGAAGATGATTTTTCCATTGTTGTTGAAGCTGATGCTGTTGATGAAGTTTGAACTGCTGCAGAACTTGACATTGCTGTAATTGATACTGCTGCTATTGTTGATCCTGCTGATGATGGTACTGCATTTGGATTAGATGATGATGTTGTTGCTGGCTTTTCAGTGTTGCTTTATTTTCCTGGGATTTTGACTCAAAAAAATTTTCGTTACAATTCTGCAGATTATTTCTCGAGGTTGAATTTTTACGCAGAGTCCACTTATCAAAAATGTAAGAGGCTTCGGACCAATTACAGAACTCTTGTTTTCTTTCTCTTTTCAGAACAAATTTTCTTTGCCAGTCATGTGTCTGGTAGTGTGGGCTTTCGTGGGTCTGTTTTCATTTTTTTGTTTGCTAATACGAGCTCACAAATTTTCATTACCATGAGGTCTTTGCCCTTGCTGTTCAGATGTAGGCCGTGTTTTGTATGCAGGTCACGATTTATCTTGCTGATATCAACAAAGTTCACATTTGAATGTTTCTGGCATAGTTTCTCAATTTTCTTGTTTGTTTTTTCAACATAAAAATTAACACATGAATCATTAGCTAAGTCAAATCTGTGAGGCAGCCTGAAAACTAGAACATTTTTATTTTGAATTGTTTCTAGGTTGTCACCTAAAGTCTGTTCCACTTCCTCACAGTTATTGCTGGCAACATCGTTTGAACCTCCTATAATGACCAATGTGTCGTAGTTTTTTATGTTTGCAGATTTATCATGTATACGTGTTAGCACTTCATGAAGTGGAGCTCCAGGTTTGGTGAAGCTTGTGGCTCGAATACTTGAGCTAGATGACCTTTCAGCAAACTAAACCTAGAATCGTGAAAAATTTTGTGTGGGTTCCCCTCAGGTTGTAGGAAGCACTAACAAGGGATTTTTTTTTTTTCGAAATTCGACCTCTAAGGGGATGAAAAGGGTGAAATATATTTCCGAAGGATCGTCGATAGAGCTCGAACCAGACGGCCTATCATCGTGATTTTTACTTTAATAGGACACCCATAAAAATATGTATTTTTCAATATCAGGTTTTTTCGAAATTCAACCTCTGAGTGTGAAAAGACCTTAAATGTATTTCCTATTAACCATCGATATCTATCAAATCCTTCGAAATAGAGAGTTGGTATTCACTTCAAAATATTGCTTACATAAACACCCAAAAAGTAGTTTTAGGATTTTTCGAAATTCAACTCCCAAGCAGTTTAAAGAGGCTAAATGTGTTTTTTTAATGAATCGTCTATATCACTGAAACACAATTTACTATAGTCGTGATTTTTACTTCGATTGGTTACGGATAGAAATGTCTATGTCAGGACTCCAACACGTTTCGAAATTCTGTAATTAAGGGGCTGTAATGCGTGAAATGTGTTTTCGATTATTCCTCTATATCTATCGAACCAATCGAAATATCGAAGTGCTCTTTGCTTTAGATTGATGCTTGTTGATTTTTTATATAGCGATGTGATTTTTGTTTAAGATTGATGCTTACTAAAATACCTGAAAAGTAATTCCACAAATTTTCGAAATTCGCCACCTGAGGAGGTGAAAAGTGGTGAAATGTTTTCTCAATTAATCGTCTATATATCTTGAGCCCAGCGCGGTATTGTGTTTTTCACGTCCACGAGACACCAATAAAGTATTATAAAATGCGATTCAAGGGTTTTTCGAAATTCACTCTCTTAGGAGGTGAAAATACCTGTAATGTGTCTTAGATAAATCCTCGATATCTCTCTAACCCGCTGAGATATACAGTTAATTTTTGATTCCTGAAGATGATTACAGAAATGATCGCAAAACGGTTTTAAAATTTTTCGAAATTCTAACTCTCAGTACTGTGCAGGGGTAATATGTGTTTTTTAATGAATTGTCGATTTTGATTCGACTGAACGGGCTAACGTCGTGATTTGCACTTCAATTGGATACTAATACAAGTGTCTAAGATGTGAAATTAAAATAATTCTAAATTCTACACCCAAAAGGGTGAAAAAGCACAAAATTTATTTTCTATCAACCCATGATATCTATCTAACCAGTAGAGATATTGAGGTGTTGTTCTAGTCAGAGTGAAAATTAAGTAAGTATTAAAAAATTATGTGTAATTATTTTTACTTTATAAGATAACTTGATTATTAAGAATAAAACTAAGTTTGTAAATTTTCAAGGCAGACTATCTGAAAAGCAAGTACGACCAACGAGAAATAAATTATACAGCAGTTTCACTCTACATTATCATATCGAGATGTGGTGTTGTACAACCTCTATGAGCCCAGTACATGAATATATATATATATATATATATATATATATATATATATATATATATATATATATATGTATATATATATATTAATTAAATTGGTTTTCAAGAATTATTTCTATGTTACGTGACGCAGTTGTTTGTAGTTCAGGTCTACATTCCGGGACGTTCTGGGCTCAAATCCCGTTAAAAGCTGTGTGCGAACATTCAGTTCTGACCACAGCCGTAGAAGAACAGGTCTGGACACTCGCCTGGTAACTTGACCCCCTTGTTGTTTGGCTGCAGTTCACCAAGTTACCGATAATACTCTATGTCTTTGGTGCTGCAATAAGGGCGGTCGGCCTCAAACTCCGCCCACTTCCCTCCTACTAAGATAAACAATTTATTAAAACATATATTTTTATCCATTTTAAAATATTTGCTTCGCTCATAATCCTAAAGCATGGCTCCAGCAATCTTTATTTACTTTATAAAGTTAAGTGGGCGGAGTTTGAGCCCGACCGCCCTGACTGCAGCGCCGAAGATTCACAATACTCTCTCTCTCAGTAACTTGGTGAACTGTAGCCACACATCAAGGGGGTCAAGTAAAATACATTGGTAGATAGGCGAATGTCCAGCACTTCTACGACCGTGATTCTGACACACAAACTGCAAGGTAGATCTAATTAGTGCAGTTTGTATGTAGTCTTTTAAAAAGGGTAAAATTAATTATGCAGTTCACTTTCCACTTAGGTTCCTCGACAACATTAGCTCACATAACATATAATCTCCCTAATTTCAAGGTTGGGGCATCAAATATGTTTCCGCGAAACGTTTTCCTATAAAAACTTTCTAATCGCATTAAACTTCAAGTGAATATTTTTAAAATATGTAATTGAGGGCACCGTCCCCAATGGTTGTGCACAGGTTAAATCAGACGTTTTTCATACGACTAACCTCTTACATTTAAGAGTCTATAACTACCCCACAATGTCAACTTTGCACTGCTATAAATAAGGCTCAGGTGAAGTCGCTGTTAGTGGCAGGGACAATCTTAAGACTATTTTTTCGCGTGTACAGCTATAGCTACTTATCCTGCTGCAGAGTTAACTCGACTGTTCTCCGTTCACTCTAAGTTGAGTTTTAGGATAAAAAAGCAAATTATAAACAAGCATGTTCATTGGCTGCCGACCGCCGTACACTACGATCTTGCATAAGAATTAGATCTTTGTTATCTGTAGTGTACATATAAATTTACCACTCCATCACTTAATGAGAGAGTTTTACTAACAAATATCTAAAATATACAGACGTTGCAAATACAATCTACCATGCTATATATTTATTACCGTAATTATGGTTAGCGGACGACACGTCCGTACAGTTGATTCACGAGTTATTTAACGACTGACATGCTGTTAAACGTACGAGTTTCTTGGTACACTTGCCAGTATTTAGAGATGTACGATACTCTGAAAATACCAAAAGTTTAGTTCAGTAATTATTACCACAGTAAAAATAATTCAGAAATATCACAATCAGATATAATGTTTTATTTTTTCAAAGTATTTTTTGGGACATTAACGCGTCAATGCTGTGGCTACTGCGAATGGTTTTTCCGTGTATCCATTTTCCGTTCCAGTTCGTCCGAACCAAAATTCCTTGCTCTATTTCGTTCCGTCCTCGCGTCGGTTTGTTTACATCGCTTGCGGATTAGGTTATGTGACGCTGGACGTGAACAGTGAAAATGTGTTGCATGGTTTTCGAAACATGGATATATGTCTTCATTACTAAACAAACTGCGGTGATGTTTATGAGGCAAGAATAAAAATCTCACTTAACATTCTTTACAAAAAAAAATCTGTATCGGGAATTATCGGCAGATTGTCTGGTGATTTATAAAATGTAATTTTTCCAAAACGAATTACAAAATAATCCAGGAGGACTTTACAGTAAGTTTAATAACTCATTTTGTTGACAACTATTTTTCTGCATGCAGTACCAAATTTTCGTTATGTCAGTACCGGAATATTTTAATATGATCGTTAGTCATGGCTTGATAATTAAAATTAAATTTTTTAATAAACTGTAATTGCACATGATGTCAATATTTTATCAAGTTTCTACGTAATTTTTGTTTATGTATGTCGATAAAATGTACGAAATTTTTACGCAATATTATTTTAATATATAGGGCGTTGTTGTTTCGTATGATACCGACTGTATACAGTTTTGTTGGTTGGAAACAGTACATGGGCGCGCTGCACAAATTGAGCCAATTAAAATCTAGCGAAGTACAATGATATTACGTTATTTGTTTACTTCAGAACTCAACTTAGAGTGAACGGAGAATAGCAGCTTTGTCATTCTACACTTGATGACTGAAGTACCAATCTGGTGTACAAAGAGGTTTTTTAATTAAAGTAAATATTATCAGTTATGAATAACACTCGCGAGCAAAGCCGCGGGGGACTGCTAGTTAAAAATAAAATGGGACCTAAATATACTACCTTCAGGAATTCCAACAGTAGTAGGTAGTATAATTAAATCCAGATAAATTATTTCCCTTATCACTTTTTATTGCCACTCTTTGTTTTCTATTAGAAAAATTATATTTATAAAGTATATTCCATAGTATTGAAATTTTTCCAATAGAATATACTGTGGTTTACCACGTCAAAAGCTATCGACGAATCACTAAAGCTGCCAAGGATAAATTTTTTATGGCTTCCAAAATGGTTGTAGTGAACTGGAAGACAGATGTATTTCTGGACCAGATTTAGTTAATCACTCACCACATATATGTGTGTATGTTTGCATGTGTGTGTGCATGTGTGTTTGTCTGAGTGTGTGTGTGTACACACACACATCTTGGATTGGAAGTTGCCGACTTGCCATTTGTGGGCCACTTAGTGTTGGCTGACTGCTGGCAAGTTGGTCGTGTTATAAAATTGTGCAGCAGTAGCTTTACATATATGCTTTGAGGTTACTGGCTTGAGTGTATACCTGCTCCTACCAGTCTAATGGTTTCACAGACAACACAATGTTGTGTGCAGTCATTGTTGAAGCAATGTACACCTTTGAAAACTCCACACTATGCCACTGAAGTTGATTTAATTTGGTCAACTTTCCAGTATGTAGGTACTGTAATACAGTTAAGCAAATTAATAAATGTAATAAAAATTGTATAACCTATAAACATCATTACTCCACAATATACCATGGATAATAACTCATTTAAATAACGAAGGTTTAATGTTACTTGCAAGCAATACTTGATACAGTTTCATAACATTAATCCTCTTAGCCAACATATTGCATAAGCTTATGCAACACAAAGAGCAAATTTATTTACATTTCCTTATCCTGAAAGTAAGAAGCTACGTCCGACTTATTTTCCAACAAATATACTACTGTGAAGTTTATATAATCATCCAGGAATGTGATGAGGTATCCCCCCCTAATCTCCTAGTCTACCTATCCTTGAGACATACTCCACATATACAAACTGGTCCTTCTTTACATTTGTCAGTTAGCTCTCGTGTATCGAGTTCTGCCGTTTTCTCCACTGATTCATATCCTTAACATATTCCAGATACGAGTCAGCAATGCACTGAACTAGAGTTGACTTGGCCTTGAAAAATTCCTTTTTCCATTAAGTGGCACTTCATCTTAAATACATTTCAGCAGGTCTAGTTCGGTAAGTGCAGTTTTTATTCTGTAACCCTAGTTGTTAAAATCGACACCTGCCAATGGTGTTATACCAAATTATTGGCCATACCACTAGGATTTTGGGCATTCATGCTCCCCTACTACTTGCAAAATTTTGTGCCCATAACCTATTGGAAAAAGTGATACAACTCATTCTTATGTAACACAACTGCAATACAATCCACAACAATAAAAATCTTGTAAGATATTTTTAAGTGTACCAACTTACTAGTGTAAACTAATAGAAAGAGCTGAAAGTCATGGTAAAGTGTTACCAACTAACACATTTTTTCAGTATTACAAGGTTTCCGGTTTACTTTTTGTAGTAATTTGGGTTAATCTCTTCTGACTTCTCGTCCATCCCCAATAACATGCTTATTTCTCCACCCCCAAAAACCCTTTTGCACTTAATCGTAGGTGTGGTAGAAGATATCTGGCAGCATCTTCTTTTTAGGAGTAAACAAGTTAAATTAAATTTTGGCTGCTGTCTTCACGAAAATTTGTTATCGTAGTCCTTGTAGAGAGTCGTGGATGTCCTCCCTTCACCGCTCAATAAAGAACTACAAGGCCCTTTTCTCCAGTTATGATAATGGCCTCGTGACTGGCATATGGTTGCATAAAAACTATGCTAGATCCTCCAGATGGTAATTCTTCTGAAAAGATTGTTCAATAATTTGGTTTCCTCCAGGCAGAAACGGGCAGCGGTAAGTTCGCATCCACTGAATGTGTGTAAAATAAGTTCTAATCCAGGGCAGGATTCCAATTCTCCGCACTTGAAAGAGGTGTTGAAACAATGCACACAACTTGAAACACATATGTCACTTTTCTGGCAGTAGACATTGTCGACGATCAAGTCCAAGCCATTTAGAAGAACTAGTAAGTCCGCTTCCTCTCCAATTAATCAGGATGTTCTCAAAGGATGTACTTTTGCGATTGCTGTTTTTTACAATGTCACTGTATGCAAATCCTGAAGCTCTCTTAATTCAATTCCCAGGTTTTGAAATTCTAAGCAGGAAAGGTCAATCACGCATTGTTTGTTCTTGTTGTTGAATGACAGTTTTTCCTCGGGCATTTTGATTATTGTTGATTGTTCAAACAATGTGTCACTGCAAGAAAATGGTTGAATGTGTAGCTGATGTACCTAGCAGCCACTGCTTCAATGAAATTATTAAGGTTCTTGGTAACTTTATGTAACAGATATCCACCTTCCACCACTAAAAATGTTCGAATTCTTACAGGGATGTTTATGGGGGAACGTGAAGCGAAAGAAGAGTCAAAGTTAGATTTTCTACATTTACGCATCCTGCACTGAACAATTCCATTGGGCCTCAGCAAAAGAAACCCGCTGTCCTCTTTACATCCAGAATGTTTTTCTTATACACTATTTTGTATAAACTGTGACATTACAGAAAACTAGCCAATATACCATATTGAGTTCTATGCAATATAGGACGAGATAAATAAGTTTTCCTAACTTTGGTAGGTTGACATTTTCCGAGTTTTCGGAAATTCTCTCACGCAAACATCAGTGGTTGAAACACCGGTGTGCACCAGTTAAGGCCATAATCGATCATCGATTGATGTTCTGACGGACATCCCCCATGTCCACCGACATTTTAGATCGGTTGAACTGGTGGATACATCGATTGAACCGGTGTAGAGCAAAACAGTTATTTACGAGCGTCTGGTTTACAGTAGTGGATGCACCAGTGAATTTTCGAAAATACTGAATGTTTTACTTGAAATAAATTTATGGTTAATTAGTTACATTCATTTGAATAAAATACTGGTTTTTATTTTTTCACATAGCATAATGTTTTTTGTTCATTAAAATGCCTACATATCGTCATTGGAAGAGTTTATATTTTTCCAATGAAGTCTAATTTTTCAACTGTTATAATATATATTTACACACAGTGAGAGGATTAATAGAATAATGCAGGTGTTGTTTTGTGCTTAAATTAAAGCTGCATAAAGTTACTACTTATCTTTCAGTAAATTCCCTCTTAGGATAAATATTTTTCCCAATAGTTTGTTTAAAACTTGATCAAAACTAAAAATTTTAACTTAAAAAAAGGTAAATATTCAAAGTTTTTTTATCTCATGAATTATTAGATGTAAAGATCTGCAACATGACTAAAATTTTTGATAACTTAATGTAGTTGAAAATATTTGTGAACAGCACTTTCCTTAGAAAGTTTACTTTAAGAGTTTTAAGTAAAAACTGAAAAAGGTCGACAATTTTGCAGTTTTTCGACCATTACATGGTTAGCACAAGTATTTCGAAGCTGCTGCAAACTTTGATTCACACTTCTGGTAT
The DNA here is from genome assembly GCA_003012365.1 of Medauroidea extradentata. Taxonomy (NCBI): domain Eukaryota; kingdom Metazoa; phylum Arthropoda; class Insecta; order Phasmatodea; family Phasmatidae; genus Medauroidea; species Medauroidea extradentata. Next base: position 137,077 of record PNEQ01054809.1, read on the forward strand.
TGGTCCTAACAACAGATAAGAAAATTGGAACCTATTTTTGCGATCTTAGCATTTTTAATGTTCAATTTGACTGGCATAATAGGTGTAACCACCTTGACGTGGGCGGGAGTGGAGGTTAAGAGTTAGTTTTCGCCGGATAGCACCGGCAAAATAATGCCCGGTAGCGCCAGCCCGTTATGAGTGAACAGGCACTCAGAATGAGAGACAGACTCTATTTCTCAGGGTCATGCGGCCGATGGCCGTGGCGTAGAAATAACCCTCCCCGGTCGTCGTCGTGAATACTTACGCAGGGGAATCTTTTGGTATTCCTCACGCCCGTAGCACAGATAAAGCACCAATAGACACACCCTACGCAACACACTGGGTAGTGCGGGTTGAAGGGTCCCGTGCCCCGAAGGCCGTGAAGCGGCAAGCCAATGAAATATGTACCTCTGTGATATCCGTATTTATTGTTAAGCATCATACTCCATGCAAACTCCAACACGGTGATGCGCTAAGCGGATCCGGCCCTAAGCCCAACCAATGGGCTACACTGCAGTTAAAACACCACGTGGGCGGTTGAGTTGCAAGGGTTGAGAGGCACCTCTGGGCGAATAAAAGAGAATTACGGTTCTGCGGTAGAAAATTTGAACTATTGATACGCTATGAATGATGTAAAGTTTTGTAGGGCTCAGAGTGACTCGCGCGTCCGTCCGCCTCGATTCGTTGCTTAGCGCCAACAGACGATTCCTTCCCGCGCCGGCAACCTCGTCCGGCCAAGCGCGGGAAGCAACTGCCGAAACACAAAATACACCTACAAACATAGGGGTGAAGGCCCTGAAAGACTGTAAAATTACGCACTTGCTGATTAGTGTCCCAAATTTGGTTTGTGGGAGAGTTCATATGATTTTCAGTTATTTAAGAATTTAAATTAGGTGGTACAAAAGAAAACTGGCAATGTTAAAAATATTTATAGAATTAATTATACACATAAAACACTACTGATTCCTATTACCATTAAATTAAGGAAAAGGCACTTGAAAATTTAACACGAAACTGCAAAGTTGGCTTCATGTGCGAGTCCAACTTGCCCACGAGGCACAGGGGTGTTTCTACCGTTGTTTGATGTTCAGTACGAAAAAGTTTTACTTGGGAATTTTTCAGACACAACAAAGTTAGATACCCCTGGTCTCGAAACACTACTACCTACTGGTGGTACGACCCACGTTGACGGAATTAGCACGGGAGTGTTGGAAACGACACATGTTGACAAAAGGGGGATTTACTGTGGTTTCCATCAACGGGGCACCTTGCTACTAATAAACAGTAGTTCTGTTAATGTGGCGCACACACTGTCTACATTCGACTTCACGGGGGCGGCATTTAGGTGCCGCCGCCTCTTGCGCACACGTGGTCGGGTGTGTTCCCGTATACGCCGGCGGTACTGCCACTGCTGTCGTTCCGTAATCGGGCTGTACATATTTATTTAGTGAAGCCATTGTCTACTGCTTCAAACAAGCACATCATTGTTTTCTTGCTGAAGAAAAAATGATAATTTAGGAAAAATGTGCCCACTAAAAATGAAACACACTGTCAAGAGCACACGTGCTTGTAATTTTCCTCTCGGAAGTCTCAAAAGTCATGTAATCTCTAAGCCTGGCCTTATTTTCTGCACATTTGTTGCAGGCTGCTCATTCAGCGTGGCACAACAAGTTCCTTCATGCACGAAGCAAACCTGAGCAGGTGCAGAAACCAACAGATAAAAAGGTTTGTCACTATTACTACCACATTGTTACATATTGCTTAGGAATCAAAATACAATTTTAACCAATACAGTAATGAAATAAAACCTGCTCCATCCATACGGGCATGAAAAGTTGGCCGATACTTGTGTCAGGCTGTAGAAAGCAGAAAAAATTTTGCCTGGCCAAACAACCTCAGTACAAATATAACACAAAAATTAGCAATTGCTAATATAATAAATCAATGTGTCTTAATTGTAATTATGTATTACATGTTCGATATGTAGTTAAAAATAGGTGTTACTACTTTCTTGAATGCATAAGACATAAAATAAGCAAATCAATTCTTGAGCCTGTACATTCAAATTAACACAACATAATTTCTATACATTAATGAAAACACTGACTGACCGATTGACTGACTGACTGACTGAATGAATGACATATCAAACTGCAACCCAAACCACTGGACCTAGAATCGTGAAATATTTTGTGTGGTGTCCCCTAAGGTCGTAAGCTAGCACTAAGAAGTGATTTTTCGAAATTCGACCTGAAAAGGGGCGAAATGCATTTTCGAAGAACCATCGATTGACAAGGAACTCGACAGCCTAGCATCGTGAATTTTATTTCAATGGGACACACATAAAAATGCATGCATTCAAACTGCTTTGAAACATATTTTTTCTAACGTGTACACATGCGGGAGTCTGTTTGTTTACTTTTTATGCGCGCTTTCCTCTGTATCGTCTGCTGGCTGCTATCTACCCTGCTCGGGGGCAGAGTAGATCAAGGGGATCCGGTGCCAGGATCAAGTTGAACATTTTGAGATCTTGAGGGCCGGTAGATTTTTATCGCATGACGTTTCCGACCGATTTACTCGCTATCGAGTGGATTCGAAGTTGATCAACTTTCTACTTCGTATGCTAAGTGGTGGTTGTCAATTCACTTAAATTTTTTTGGTCTGTGGACATACGCCATTGCAACAAACATTTAAAAAACTCACTTAAAAGTAGCCATAAGAATGTAACACTACATTTTATTTTGATAATGTTATTATATAATTCTCCTTTTTGTCGTAAATTATTTTATGTCTTTCTTTGCAAAACATTTAATGATTAATAATTTACTGCCAACATTTTGCCCTAACAAAAACCAATTTTGAACAAGTTTAGATTCTGAGGTATTGTGTATCCAATCCCAAAAACCTTAAATATGTGCATGCATACATACATACATTAAGTGTGTTTATGATTTCAGTCTTAGTGACATTGTCAAAGAGAGTATTGCATGTTGTGTCACATTTCCGGTAATAACAGACTAGGGCCGCATTCCCTTATTTACTGACAGCACTGAAAGCACTGATTTTGCGTTCCTATATTTACTGACACAGATGGCCAGTAACTGACGAGCAAGGATTTGGCGTCTGGTTTGGAGGCTATATGGAGGTAGGGCAGTTCACGGTCGTAGAAGAACAGGTATGGACACTCGCCTATCTACCAATGTATTTTACTTGACCCCCTTGTTCGTCAAGTTACCGAGAATGTCGTACTTTTTGGCGCTGTAATCCAGGCGGTCGGACTCAAACTCCGCCCACTATTTTCCATTGTTAAATTTATAAAATAAGTAAAGTTTGCTGGAGCATTTTCTTAAATTTGTGAGCGAAGAAAGTATTTCATAAATTGATTAAAAATACGTTTTGATAAATTGTTTATCTTAGTGGGAAGGAAGTGGGTGGAGTTTGAGCCGACTACCCTAACAGCAGCGCCAAAAACCTATGGCATTGTCGTGAACTTTGTGAACTACAGCAAACAACAAGGGGGTCAAGTTTCCAGGCGAGTGTCCAGACCTGTTCTTCTACGACCGTGGGGCAGTCTCAGCAGAAACAAACGAGCGACGACGCAAGGCATGATGGGTGACGAAAACAGACGATTCGGCGAGCATCATTTGCGATTGCGAACAACAAGTATACTCGTTCGCAAAAACTATCCTCGTATTATAATTTAACGTCGTCTCAAATGTTTTAAACGACATTAATTTATAATACAATGATTGTGTTTTGAATCTTTTTTCTCTCAGTTTTCGTGCATGTGAGATACATTTCGCGCTCCAAAAGTAATTAGAGTGTTACGTATCTCGTAACATCAAATTGTGTAGCCTTCTGGTGCTTGCAAGTACGCTAGAAGTGAAGTTACAAATTTATAAGCTTCAAGGGAAAATCTTTACAAAATTATTTGTGCAAGTGTGGTGACAACAAATGTAAATTTTTGTGGCATTGTATTGTGTATACTTGTGTTAATTTTTGTAGAAAGTTAGTGTTCGTGAATAATTAAATGCTTCATTTATTGAAAGTTGCATTATTATAATGCAAGTGAGATATGTCAACATTATGTTTCGAACTTTTTATTTGTTCGACAGATCTGCTTTTACATAATTTATGCCACAAGCGGAAAACATCGGGCCTGAAGTGTCTGACGAGTGACGTGATGTAAAAAAATTGTGTGTATATTTTGTGTTCTAATTCAAGTACAGTAATGTTTTTTGTTAATCCACATAAATTTTATGGGTTGTGTGATGTGGCATTTATGAGTGCATTGCCATTACACGTGGTGTTCGTCGTTCAGCGAGTTGCAATTAAAATCGTAACATGTTAATTATTTTAATAATTGAGTGCTAACAGTCTCACGGAAGACTTTTAATAGTAAATATTAAGAATCACTACTCATCATGTACCGGCCAAACTATTGATTTTAGACATATAGTTTACTGATGAAAAATGTTTCTATTGGCGCTCTAAGTAGTCCTACGTGAAAAAAATTCTTTGTTAGATTTTTAGGTTAGTTTAGGTTAGGTTGCTAGTTTAATTTAGGTTAGTTTAAGTTAGATTAGGTTAGTTTCAGTTAGATTAGGTTAGTTTAAGTTAGATTAGGATAGGTTAAGTTAGGTAACTTAACATTACCTAACCTAATGTTAGGTTGGGTCAGGTTATGTTACCTAACTTAACATAACCTAAACTTACCTAATCTAACTTTAACCTAAAAAAACCTAACCCAACAAAGATTTTTTACGTAGGACTATTTAGAACATCACTAGAAACCTTTTTCATCAATAAACTGTATGTCTAAAATCAATAGTTTGGCCGGTACATGATGAGTAGTGATTCTAAATATTTACCAAATAAAAATTCTTTAAATATTGTTTAATGTTACTCCAGGTGTTGCAAGTTACCCCAGATTACGGTACCCTGTCAAAATAATGAAACTAGAGGTTATTTATTTCACAATGTTCACGAAACATATTCGCTATTTATTAAAGTTACAACTTGCATAACTGTTTTACCGTATAAATAACATCGTAAACATGAACATTACAAATTATATCAAAGATATGTAAATAGCTTATAAAATGCATAAACATTGTTAGCTAGTGGGAAATTCTACTGAAAAGCATTCCTATTTTGCGTCTACTGAGAAACTCTACTGAAAGTTTGGCATTCCTAAAACGAACTTTACTGGCAGTCGTCTTGGTGCTGACAGTAAAAAAAAGGGAATACTGCCTATTATAAACAGAAATTTATAGGTTTGTTTGTTCGAAATATAGACGTTATTATAATAGTGTTTATTGACTTCGTTTCGCAATTCCCGCCATTTTGAAAGACAACATACTGATAAATAAACTTGTTAGATTTTGCCAACTCTTGAACCATTTCGTGCCAAACTATATGTTTAGTTAAAATATGGTAAGTATAGTTACTTTTCGTTTTAAATTACACTTTTAATAATAGCTTTATAACTTACTGGTTAAATTTTCCCGATACTGAGGAAAGTATACTCGTTATTAATACTGTAACTTGTTTTTTTATCTCATAGAATTTACATTAAGCTGTTACACAAACAACAAGACTAATAATTCAACTTCATCAGAAAATAATCTGCATTTAGTTATACTGGAATAGTTGGGTTTTACATATTTTATATCTACTCTAGACTAAACAATTGAACAATGGTTATGTTTTATAACTTAAGTGGTCATACATAATCAATATTCGCAGGTAGACAATAGTATAATGAGGCAGGAAACCCACTAAATAAAATCAATAGAGTAACTCCAGAAATTACAAAATATGTACGTGGTAGTGGTAAAACATTCTTATGAAAGCACTGATTACCAAATATGAACTGTCATAAGAATTTATTTACTGCAGATAAGGATACCAGTAAATTTGTATGATCATTGAGTTTGCGACGTTGCTGGGACGTTACACTTTTTGGTGTGCGACGTTGCTGCGACGTAAATGGGACGTTACCATGCTGTAAGGGAATTCACTTCAAAGAGCTTGGCAATGACATTTTATTTTAAAAATAATTGTAACAGACACTTTGGGTAAGTAACCACTGCGGGAATTAATTATGTTGTACCACGTTGTGATATGTTAAATATGTCTTTGAATATAACACAAATGTAGACTAAGACATAACCTCAAAGTGGTTCACAAGTGCACATCTTTGTAATCATTAATTTTGAATATATTTGGATATAGTCCGCAAAATTCTCTTCCTCTATGGGCTGGAATACAAGCAAGAAAATTAAATATTGTACCTAACTGAAATTATAACCTATAATGAATGTAGGTAAGTACCTACTTCACAAATATAAATAACAATGAACAAAATAACTCATGTTATGAAGATTTTATGATATCTTAAATAAATACTTACTACAGTTACGCAAATCCTATTAACAGACTGAAATCATAGGCTTTCACAACACTGCAAAATTTCAAATGTATTTGCACGTTTCCCCATGTTCGCGAGCAAAGACAACCACCACCATGAGTACTTAGGTACTATTTTACTTAACAATAATTCACATAATTTAAATATTTTTGAGACTTTAGAAATTTGTTCAATTTACAGTAAATTATAAAAAATAATTTTGACGAAAAACTACGAGAACATTTGAAAGAAAGAAATAATAATAACATTGTATAGACTCTCATATGACTAAAAAGTAGCACAAAAGTTTCTCTGCGAAATCGCATGTCCGTCACAAAGGCCAATGTCACAAATTGGTTGCATGGTAACGTCACTGGGACATTACAGTATAACTTCTGTAGAGTGTAACCAAAATGCGACATTGCGACGTCGTTGCGACGTTTCTGTGACCAAGTGTGCTGTATGGGCCTGTAGGCCCAACTTTTCATAATGGGGACTGTGTTGTACTTATTATGGTAGTGATGGCCATCTATGCTGGTGGCGGTGCCAATTAATACTTGCCAAAATCAGTAAAGACAGGAGACTTTTCTGCTTTCCAAAACTTTCTCTCTATGTCATTAATGTATTAATCTCTGGCCAGTTGTACTTATGGCTACATCAGCCATTTGTGCTTACAAAATGAACCTTAGTTATAACCAGTTGTTCCCGAAGGGCAAACACTTGAATTTATTGGGGTTATTTGACTACATATTTATAAGCTAATGTTTTATTACAGAAAGATAAACCAATAAAGAAGGTGTCATATGTGAGGAATATTGACTCTGAGATAATGGAAGACTTGCTGAGAGATCTTGAAAAACGTGGCCTCACAAAACAAGAGCACAGCTCGCAGCGTGAAATCGAGGAACAAAATGAGACTCCAATGTAAGTAACATTTAGGAATATACTGCCCTGCTATGCTGTTATACGGTAAGCCCATTAATTTATATTTTGAGTTGTAATAGTTTCCCACATTTCCAAACACAAAGAATCCAGTCGAGAATTCTAAAATGCTGTACATTCAAAGTTGAATGAGAATTTACTGCAAGTACACTAAAAGTATCTGTTTACTAAGCTAGACTGTAGTAAGTACAGAGCTATAATCAAGAGTGCAGTAACTCCACTGTACATACTGCACTTACTCTTAGCACGGTTCACATGTGGCCATTGTGATTAGTAGACATAAAACTACTGGTGTACATACTGAATTGTTGTATGGATCCCTAGGATTGTGTCGTTAGAATGATATTGTCCTTAGATACAAACAACAAATCTCGACCCCTAAAAACTATAAAAGAATTGTGTAGGTTTGATTAAACTATATTATTGTTATCACTGATTTTGAAAACCAATAAGTGTTTCAACTAAAACTTTATATAATATCATAGGCAAACATTATTAAATAATATAAAATTATGCCCTACATGATTATACTTACTACTTCCTAGTTTCGAAAATATTCATAACATTAGCGAAGAGATGTTTTGCCTACCCGATTGTATAAATTAAATAAAAATAAAACATGTTGTGATGATATATGCATGTTACTAAATCGCATATATCTTAAAAATGAAATACTGCCCTACAGGTATAAAGTACAACTTTTCGTACCCGATGTAGTTCCCTGCGAAATGTGGCTGTGGCAAAGATCAATTAATTAACTAGAGTGTGGTGTGTCAGTGCACACCTTAGATCCTTCGCATTTAGTCGCTACATGACTTGGCAGGTGAAATAGCATCTAGGTACCCAATCTACACAGTAGAATGAATATACAGAATGAGGCACATAAAGTGTTACAGAGCAATAGCAATCTAGTGATCATATCCATAAATGTTTCAGACAAAAGTTTCAGTGTTCGAGAAGGCCGTAATTCTGGGCCATCCTTTTGCTTTTTTTTTTATCGGCGGAGGCACCGAAGCTATGTCAAGGTCAACTCCGCTTTGTTAAATGGAACCATATATCTTTTTTCGATGACATTAGTACCGATTTGACAACGAATTCAGTAATAGGTATTTTTGTATTTTGGCCTCTGGTAAAAGCAATAATTCAGTCAATTGTGTAGGAACTTTCCCTGTTTGTAGCATTATATTGAAGAGAAACCTTAGAAAATTGTGTCCACGTGGAAGCAATTAATGCAAATGTTTTATTCCTAACACAATCTAGTCCCGAACTGAAGTGGTGTATTGAGAGATACTGTAAATTCCTCTGGTGTTATTGTGGTTCTTAAAGATTGTGTACCATCCAGTAAGTACCTGTAGTGAATCACTGCTTCCAGTTAGCAGTACCTTTCCGAAAGAATAAGAATATAATTTGGTGTGAAGTGTTTATTGTAGTGCCTCTGGAAGTTCTTTTCCCAGTACTGCTTGAAATGGTGCAGCCTCCCGGTCATTATAATGCACATTTCTTTCCTTTTACGTCCTTAATTGGGGTTTTGGGTGTAAGTGGTCAGCAAATGGGTTTCCAGTATTCTCATTTTGCCTTCCTGACATATCTTCATAATGTCGCATGAACGCCTAGGTAACGAAGAAAGGCAGTCCTTATAGTTATGGTGGAAGAGATATATACATGGCATAAAATTTTGAGTGCATTTATCACCCCACCATCTACAATAAAGCATGTGTAATGTATGTTGATTGTTCCTACAGTAGCACTGCATTCGCTTCATGTACTGTTTTCAGAAATATGTCAAAGTCTTCTTGTACACCCACTTGGCTATTCTTAATCTCAGGCCAACTGTCATTAAATTATCTTCGAAAATCTGCTCATTTTATCTTGCGATATGTGTATTTACTATACAACAGTGAAATTAGCTCATTATATGGCAGTATATGCATCACTGCCATCATATTACTCAGTTCAATGATGTAGTTGTCACTGCACATTAAGTCTTCTAAGACTCTCCAGGTTGTTGTGAGTGCCAAAGTAGGAACTCCTTCTATCGTATGCTCTGACCTATGTCTGGTCACCTGTATTTAACATATTACATGGAGAATCTATTAAATATATAGTAAGATGTATCCCAGCAGAATTAGTGTTGTGATCAAACTGTACTGTATTTT